>NJDD01005072.1:123793-210787 GCA_002245505.1 Calephelis nemesis | reverse complement strand
ATAACGGTATTTACCGGTAAAAAATAGAGGTATCTGATAACGTTTCAAATCCCTGCTCTAAAGTAAACGTCTTACGCGACAAATCACTATTTTTGACACTATAAAAGTAATTTTAAAAAAAGTATAAAACTGAAACACTTATCTTTTAGGTATAGTACTTATCTATGTTTATGTTAAATCTGGTGTCGATATTTTCACAATTGAAGTAGACAAAAAGCAAAAGCTTTCAAAAAAGGGTTAACTTTTAGATTTTTTTCTATCGAGCAAAGTGAAATGAATCGTGTTTTGGAAACACTAGACTAGTAAAGCATATTCATGTCAATCTTGTGTATTTTTGTCAGCAAGATCCATAATTGCTTTGTATGAAAAAAACAGTAAACTGCTGACGTATTTTAGCGTATATGGCCCCTTAAATCTTTAAAACTACGCAACTGATTTTGACGCGGTTTTTTTAATAGATAAATTGATTGAAGAGGAAGAATTATATGTATATTTTATAACCGTGCGAAGCAAAGGCGGGCCGCTAGTAATTAATAATGCATACATTTTTCTTAATCTCAATAATGTCACATTGTCGATGAGAGTACATCAAAGTTTATGCAATTCTGAGTACGACTCAAAAACAACTTTAGGTAGACTGCTGAGCAGCAAGTTGCTCAGTTAGAGATCCACCCCTTTAAATCTACGAACAAGGAATCTATCTATATAGGAATCTAGATTTCTTGTTCGTAGCTTTAAATAAACAAGAAGAAAAGAGATGGAACATTTTAGACATATTAGATTAGCCTAAGCATGTCAACTAATGCATTTTAATCAATATTTTCAGAGAAATAGATTAGTTTGTAAAAATGACATGCACAAACTCATCTGATCACTAACTTATTTCGTCTCCCTCTATTACAATGTTGAAAGAAGATGGCAATAACTTTCAGTTAAGTGTATGCGTAACAAAATTACTACCATTATGAGCTAAATGGTCTCAACATGTTAGCATTTTACTAGAAAATATTAAAAAAAGGATTCTTCAGTCTAGTACCAGATATGAAAGCACATATGCGACGCTAGAAATTCAAAGCAACGCAGTAGCAGGAGTACAACCAGTGCACCCATGACTAGCCGAAGACATCTGCAGACAGCCCCACAATGTGATAGGTTGCAAATCTATCGCCATTCAGGTACATATCCAATCCCGGGTAACGTTGTTTTTATTAGATTCATTAACCTCATGAAGTCCAACAACCGGGCCGCTGGACCACAGATACGATAATATTTTTTTTTTCATGATATTGGAAGGTAAACAAGCAAACGGATTTCTTGATGGTAAGAAGTTCACGCCGCTTAGAGACACCAAAGATGGTAATGGTGCGGTGCCAACCTGAGGCCGGGATGTTAGGCTACGAGCATAAGTAAGTTTACCGGCTACCTTACCCTCCAAACCGGAACACGTCATGACGCTATGGCGGCAGAAATAGGTAAGGCGGTGGTACCAATCCGGATAAGTCGCTGCGAAACTCTACCACCTAGACAGATGTCACGGTGTTAGTGACGGTAAGCCTATGCTCGCCTTTTACGAGCTGCCTTGCAAGAAGGTAGATAGAGCCCGGACCGACACAGGGAAACACACACAGTTTAATAGGTATAATTTAATTTACACAGTGTTTTTGTTCGCTGTGTTCGCATAAAAAAACTGTTTATGTCTGGAACATAGAAAACAAAGTACGTCGGCGTTTGCTTGCACTTGCACATTCTGCACACAAATGGTAAGGGTGGTCCCAAACATGCACTACACAAACACTGGGATTTTGCACATGTCGGGACGTCCGGTCCTTCCTAAGTCCTAAGTCAACATCTTCAGAATTGGCTTTTTAATTGTTATAGCAATATAACGTGAAATATGTTAAATATTGCAGCTAGTAAACAATTTATTACATAGTTCGTTTATTAACATAAAAATAAAATGGAATAAAAAATATTTGTTTCCTCATTAAATGCAAAAGGGACGCAATCTCAAATATATTTTATGTGTGACTGTGTCTAGTATGAAGTTCCACCAAGTGCCGACGACGTAAGTGTAGAAACTGGCAAATTTGGAACACTCAGTAGCTCAACTAACAGAGCACAATCAATGAGAAACGGACGATACAGACTAAAATCTTGACTAAGGTGAAATATATTCTTCAAAATTTTGTTAAGGTCTAGCGCCTCTGTGGTCTAGCGGTCCGGCGTCGGACTTAACTTTTTGAGATCCCGGATTTGATCTCCGGGTCGAGCAAGTAAGAAACTAGAAAATTTGTATTTTCAATTTTCTTATAAAGATAACGTTGTCCGGGATCGGATTTGTGCCCAGTTGGCGATAGGCTTGTCATCTATCACATTATTGGACGAAGTGTCTTCGGTTAGTCGTGGGTGCCCTGGTTGTGCCTCTGCCTACCTCTTCGGGGATATGGGCGTGAAGCTACATTTTACTTATCACTGTTGATAGTCTTTGTTAAGACAGGGCAACACGAAAAGGCTCATCATAAGAAAGCCAATATTTCTTTTCCGATTTATAATAATGCAATTATAACAATTTTGTTTCATTTAAATTAATACCTTTGTTATTTAAATACTTACTTTCTATAGATAGTAAACAAGCAATATCAATTTTAGGAACAGATATATAAGGTTCAAAATTAATATAAAATGTGTTAACCCTTGAGGTACCCGAGGGGTCTTTGGGTGCCATAATTTGTGGGGTACTTAATAGGATTCCCCATTGCGAGCTGTCATTAAAATCATCAATTAATTTGTTAACTAGAGGGTACTAAGTAGGGGCGGTTATCTACTTGTTATTATGTGTAAAAAAATAGTTTATTCATCAATGTGAAATAAAAATTTGTATTTTTGCAAGCTAAGTAACAATGCTAAAAACCTACTTAAATTTCAATGTTGTATCCAAGCAAAATACTTGTTATTAGGCACTTACTCTAGAAGATCTTGTCGGGTTTTTGTCAAATGAAATGTGGTACCATTAAGCTCTGCTTTCAAACGAATAAAACATCACAATTGTTTATCCAGTAATACAAAAAAAAGATGTACAGAACAACTAAAAATTAAGAATTGACATTGTTTTAGTTTTCAAATAATAAAGGTAAAATTCAAAATCTATATAAACTTAGTCTAGTCTTCCATGCCGGATCAAAGAGCAAGCAAGTAAAATTATATTCTATTCTGAGATTGTATCATAGACATAACATTAAAACTTCAGATAAATAACAATTTTCTACGTTCTAAATAAAAAACATGATTTTTAATAGTGTTGAGTACCAAAGTCAAGTCAAAATGAGCACCACGTTAAATCATCCCTTAATTTAATTCACAAAATTCAACCCTCTAATGGTGAGCGGTATCAGTTACCACGTGTAATTGCGTGGGGTTCTCCTGACCGAAGCGAATAATGAGATCGGAAAACTAATGGTATAATTATTGATTTAAAAAACGTAAATAATAAAAGTTGGAAATATTCTATGACTAGTTTCCTCATAGTTCATCATTTTTTCTAATCGTTTAAACCTTTATGGCCTTAAACAAATAATTCAAAACCCAAATCAGCCAAATCGGTTCAGCCGTTCTCGAGTTTTAGCGAGACCAACGAACGAACAGCAATCGATTTATTTAGATATTCTTAAAATGAATTTTAATATTTATTTTACAAACATGCCACAAAGTATGTAATAACACTCATCTTTTTATTTATACACCCACAGGACCTTCTTTAATATTATAACATCTAAAGTGTTCTTGTTTGTTTGTACATATTTCATGACTCAAACAAGCGGTGTTATAATATTACAATATAAATAGAAATAGCTATGAGGTGGGAGAGAGACACAGGCTATTTTTTATCCTGATACAAAATAGACACAAAAGTACTTACTAAACCTAACATGATTCTAAGTTATCCACTTTGTAAAATTAGCAATGTTGCATCAAATATCAGCAAATATCATTGCAGCAAATATCGAAAACTTTCAGTCAAGGCAGGCGATAAGTAGTTGTAGTAACGTACATGAGACTCACTGTCTTACAAAATGCAAGTTTCTTTATGAAAAGTACGCGAACAAGCAAAATTTAAACTTAAAACAAGATTGAAAGGCTCCTACTATGCTTAGGATATGGTCGCAATAGTTATAAACTTGAGTTCAGGCTCCGACTAGTTTTATTTTGTTATTTCTGATCAAGATTAAGATTTCCTGATATGTACGTGAATACGTAAATACGTGAATATTATTCCCAAGGAGTTGGCGGTACTCCCGAACATTACAAAATTGCAGAGTGAAATCTCAGACGTTTATTTCCGAACAGGTGAAGCCACGGGCGTAGGTTAGTTTTGATTATAATATCAACATCATATCAAATGATCTGTTTCATTATAATTCACGACTCAACCCTCTAATGGCTAGGGCTATCAGTTACCAAATTTGCGTGGGGTACTTACGACCGAGGCGAACATAACGAGATTCAAGAATCAACTGGTGACATGATGGTTAAATATTTTTTCTTGTAAATTATTTTTGTCAGATTTGTCACAAAAATAGATTTGTAATGGCGTAGGGATGTGACTTTATCGCTATCATGTGGAAAAATGTGGAAAAATGCGTGTGATTAGGTTTTTTTTATAATTGCACGAGTGCAATAAAACGAATTGTATTTGGAATCACCGCCATAACTATTATTATTGTCATAACGTTTGCCACAGTCGTGTTGTTTGAAAAATAGGGTTGCTGGTAAATATTTCAAAGGCAAACATTTTCTGGACACCTAGTCTGAAGCTTAAAAACATAGGAATCCGGTTTTATTCTTTAAATATAGGAGACTTATCAAAACTGCTCAAAAACCGATATCAATTTTAATATCATGTCGTCGAAGTAAACAAATACTTGTTATTAAGTACAGCTCAATTGTGGCGATACAATTACTACAGAATTTATTGAACTTGGAGGTGTCTTCTATCCAATATAAAACTGCATCAAAGTCGGACTTTAAATAGAGTTATGTGTGATCTAACATAAAAATACACTCGCCGAATTGAAAATAACTGTGTTTTTTTAGACAAAAAGTGTCATGCAAATTGTAGATGGCCCTACACGAGTACATTTAATCCATCCACAAAAAAGAAACCTGCTTTTTGTCAATCGGAAACAGATGTTAATGACATGGACACATTAAGAAACAAGAAACCGGTAAGTCTAGATCCAGTCTACGAAGTCCTGGTAAGAATATTTAATCTCAGCGGGAGAAAACTATAAATTTATATTTAAAACAACCTACTAAACTTCTGTAGGTATAGTTATTAAAGCCAATGGATTATGTAATTGTCACTAACACCGTGCTTGTAATGTGGTAGTTCGGCGAAGAATTATAAAAATTGATATAAATATCTTACCTTATATCTTTATCTTATGCCTACCACTGAAACTTACGAGTATATCTTTAGAATTTAGATAAGTATATCATGCGAACGATAACGGATGGATGTAGGTACTTGGGGAAACTTAGGTTAACATCAAGTCTCCAAAACATCAAGCCTCCAAAACCGGCGTGTTTGTATAAAAAGAGAATTAAACTGGTGTCCAAGGATGGTGACACTTAGCACTGAACATTTTCCGCTTAGTACGCAAGGGAGTTGGCGTGAACGTATGTGTGTATTTGTGCAAGAGGGCGTGTGTATTTTTAAGTCCCAATTTAAGAAGACAACCAAACCAAAAAGCAGGTTTCACATACTATTTCAATAACATAATTCAATAATAATATAATTCAGCAGCGTTTAAGAGCAGCTGATCACCTCCTGAGAAAACTCCTCTACTCCCCACTACTAATATGTTTACGCAAAGCCAAAGGGTCAACCGATTGTAGATATTTTAGTTGCTGCTAACTTGATCTGCTAAATGCTGGATGTGATTTAAGAAACCTGGTGACAGAGAAAACTCAATCCAAAACTCAAACAAAAAGTGAGAACTGTAATCTATGTGATGGCTATATCTGCGCTTTTTAAAGTTATAGGCTATTAAGTGGATTGAAGTACTGTCGCAACCTACTGAGTACACTAAGCTTTTTGCAATCTTCACTCTGAGATGATCACAAAATTAGATGTCACGTTTAACATCGACGCCAAGAATTCCAATACTGGATGCGCTGCTAGAGAAGTGCTCTCGAAACTAGAAGATGCGGAAAAAGATGTTTTATAAAGTGAACACGCTACCTCATATCTTCTTATGAATTTGACCAGATTTAGAGAGCCTCAATCAGAGAGATCAATCAAGAAAATCTTCACATCATACAAAAGTTTGTTCCGCTTCTTAATGATTCGATCCCGAACAGTATCCGCTCGGTCGGCAATGAATATTAATATAACGTAACATGTCACTGTTACCCTATCCTACTACAAAAAAAAAGCATCTTCACGCCCATTTCCCCGAAGAGGTAGGCAAAGGCACAACCACGACTAGCCGAAGATACTAAGTCCTACAATGTGATAGGTGGCAAGCCTATCGCCAACCGGGCACATATCCTATCCCGAGCAACATTTTTTTTATTAGAAAATTGGAAAAACCCAATTTTCTTTTATTGCCCGACTCGGGATTCGAACCCAGGACCTCATGCAGTCAAGTCCAACAACTGAACCGCTAGACCACAGAGGCGATCCTACTATAAATATTATAAATGCCAAAGTTTGTAAGAATGTGTGTATGTTTGTTACCCCTTCACGCTCGAATGGCTGAACGGATTTGTCTGAAATTTGAAACACAGATAGATTTCGACCTGGATTAACGTATAGGCTACTTTTATTCCCGATCGCACAACGGGTTCTTGCGAAAATGCCCGCGTGCAGAAAGTGCAGAATAAACAGTGTAGGTCATCTTGGACAATATTAGCATATGAGCGTATGAGTCTATAAAAACAAATGCTTTGAGAAATGCATTAAGAAACCAGTAAGTCTAGATAATCCAGTCTGTGCGTTGTCCTGACGAGAATGTGTTGATCGCAGCGGGAGGTAACCACAAATTTATATTTAAAACAATGATATAATCTATTCTATCTTTACTTACTCATAAACAAGTTGGTCTTCGAATGCTTACGCGCTTACTGATTGTAGTATGATGTTAATATGAGTATATGTATAGACATAAATACTTCAATTGAAAGTGGGATTGAAATAAAGTATTGATAAAAAAATGAGAAAAGGCATACTCCGTTGGTGGTTGGTGGAAAACAGGGATAAAAACAAATGCGAACGTGGATTGATGTATAGCACTCGAGGAGACCTAGGTTTAGATTCCACGAACAAATTACTAGGGTTTGATATGTGGGTGACGTTAGATGTCCCAAAACCAGCGTTTTGATATGAAAATAGTAATGAATATGGAAGACGCTATGTAGGTCTGTAGAAATGTGACACTGCACTCGATACATTTACTCTACCTGCAAGTGACTGGGTGTCTGTAGTAGTGGTAGTGTGGGTAATATTTCATTTATTGATTTAAGTACTTTATAAGCGTAATTATTGAAAAAATATTACCGTTCTGCACTACTTCTACACATAAACTATAAGTGTGCCAAATTTTGTGCTCCTGCGTCCTGCAATTTTCGTGAAAAGGGGTCCAAAGTTTTGGCATCACGTATTAATGTATAGATAAAAAGGCAAATAAGATAAGACAAAGGTCGATTGTTTAGTTATTTAAAAGATAGAAAAATATATAAGTAAACCCGTATAATAGCAGCAAATCGGCCATGTTGGCTAGACGGGTAACCTTGACGACCGCGGTTGCTTGCCCGGATATCCGATGTCATAGGGCGTGGCGGAGGGTTATACCCAGTATTACTTTTATTTTGAGGAGCACTATCTTCTATTTACTTTGTGAGGAACTTTAATGTACAATTGCAAATAATATGTATATTTTTAAAGTAGAGAATAGCAAGTGCAGTCTCCACAGAATCAGTTATTCTAACATGGGCCAATATATATGTTTTTACAATAAACTTCCCGAGCATATTAAAGACTTGCCATTTAATAAATTTAAAAAATGTATTAAGATTAAGTTGTAAGGTAAGGGTTGTTACAAGATTTCAGAATATTTAGAAGACAGAAATGCTTTGGATTAATTGATCCTCATACCAATCTCTGCAAATTATTTGTAAATGTAATAAACTTTTGTAAATTAGATTTATAAGAAAAAAGACAAGCCTGTTGAGTTTCTTTCGCCGGATCTTCTCAGTGAGTGGCCGCGTTCCGATCCTAATTTGATTGAATTTTGATTGAAAAGCTAATTTGATTTGATTTTAATAATATAACGGTAAGTTACTGTGACACCTAATGGGATATGATGTAAGGTCAATTATGCTAATCTAGAAAAAACATATTCTCTTTGTTTTAAATGTTTCTAAGTTAGAAGAGTTAGATTTCTATAGAAACACTGCTTAAGGAAGAACTTTAATCATTAACAGTGCATCTAATGAAAGAAGTGAATTTTCGGAATCTTTTTTAACTGACTTTGAAAAAAATGTTACATGTTCGACTCCGATATTTTTTGTATATGTTAATCGATTTCTCCGTTAATTTTTGACCGATTTTTTTTTGGAAAAAGCATGTAAATACACGGTGACGTTAATATGACGTGACGTTAATATGACCGGATTGGTCATATTAACGTCATGTCTGGATCTAATTGAAAAACCCAAGGAAAACACGAAAATTGATATTTATTTATAAGTAAGTAAGTAATCGTGTTCAATGCTTGTTGAGATGGAAGTACCTACGTAGTTTTGGACACAAGACCTAAGATCTCTGTCATAACTTTTCCCAGAAAGAAAGAAAGATAATAAAATATTTTTACGATATTGGAAGGCAAATAAGCAGACGGATTTCCTGATGGTAAGAAATTCATGACTCTTAGAGACACTAAAGGTGGTAATGGTGCGTTGCCAGCTTAGCCGGAGGCTTAATTTACATTGACAAAAGGCACATGTGACGCGTTTATGTACGAGTAATACTAAAATCATTTTTCCCCCGTGTTGGTCCGGGCTCCTTTGTAGAATAGACCATCTGCCTTCCTGTGCCAGGCAGCTCGTAAAAGGCGAGCATAGGCTTGCCGTCACTAACACCGTGACATCTGACTAGGTGGTAGAGTTTTGCAGCGACTCACCCGGATTGGTACCACCGCCTTACCTATTCCTGCCACCATAACGTCATGACGTGTTCCGGTTTGGAGGGTAAGGTAGCCGGTAAACTTACTTTTGCTCGAGGCCTAACATCCCGGCTTGTGGTTGGCAACGCACCATTACCACCTTTGGTGTCTCTAGGCGGCGGGAATTTCTTACCATCAGGAAATCCGTCTGCTTGTTTGCCTTCCAATGTCATAAAAAAAAAACCCGATCGGAACGCGGCCATTTTTTTTTACACAATGTAACTTTTCATGTTAAATTAAAGTTATTGATTAATTGGCTCAGTGCAAGTTGGCCGTTTAAGATATTTATCTCTACCACAAGAACCAATTTAGATATCAGGACAAAAATTAGTCTATGTCTGTCTCATGCACCCTAAAATCTCTGCATATAAAACAACTAGCTGTTATCCGTGGCTTTGCTTGCGTGGCAGTTAATATATTTACTGATTATAGTCCATTAATAAGGACTTTCATACAAACTTTCACCCTCTTAGGGCTAAAACTCCCACAAACACATTTTATTAAGTAGCCCAAACATAAAGTTTCATGTTTCTAACTTAAAAAATGACGATCTTCCATACAAACTTTTAACCCCTATTTAACCCCTTTAGGGGTAGAAGTTCCCAAATTCCGTCCTTAGTGGATATAACGACCTACTCAATAAAACGACCCTACTCACCAAATTTCGTGGCTGTAACTTTAACAGTTTTTGCTCGACGATGATGAATCAGTCAGTCAGGACATGTTGTTATTTTATAAGTATAAATAGATGAAAATAATAAATAAATATCCCTGGATAAGTTACACAATTAAAACTAACTCCATAGTAAGCAAATTATATGCTTGTGTTTTGGGTGTTAGCCAACGATTCTAATACATAGAAATACTTAAATAGATACCAGAATGAGTTTAATCCAGACCAGATCTGGAAATGCGGACAGATGCCTAAATCCGGAACAGAAATGTTCATCACACAAATGCCTGCCCCCGTCGAGAATCGAACTCGAGCCTCGCGGTTGATCGGTGTAGTTAGGCGTGTACGCTAGCCACACGACCAACGAGGCGGTAAATACATACATACATACATACATATACATACATACGGTAGATATCATAAAAAGTGAAAAAATTACAAACATACAAACTTTCTTCATTAAGTACATTAGTGTGCTAGATTTTAGAATTACGTAGGTATATAGACGCGTCACAAGTTTGTACAGTCTATGTATAAAAAAGTTCTATTTCATTCTTTTTTTATTCCATTTCATTGTATCCCATTTCATTTCATTCAATTCTATTGCATTTCATTCAGTTCCATTGAATTTCATTCCATTTCTTTCTATTCTATTATATTGTTTTCTATGAATAGTCCAATAAAATTGAAGTAGTAGTTCTCAAATTTTGAGATTCTATCGAATTTTTTGAAGTGAAAACTTCTTAAGCGGCGCTGCGCACTTTTTTTGGAATGGGTAAAAACTTCCAAACTCACATCAGGACATGTGACCTGATTGAAAATTCGTAAGAGGCCGCAGGGCGCTTGCGCGAATGTTCGTGTTGTCATGTTTGTGTACGATAGCGCAATAAATGAATATTGTATTCTACCACATGAATGATACTACTTTCGTACTGATAATTAAAGCAATTCGTGCTAAATTATTCCCTAACCATTCAAAAATATTAAAAATACACAACGTTAATTTTCAAATTTTTACTTCTGCCGGCACTCCCGGAGTGCAACCCTTCGTTTTTTTTGATAGTTTTATTTGTAGAGATATAATCTACATATTATATAAAAATCAATTGCTATTCGTTAGTCTCCCTAAAACTCGAGAAAGGCTATACAGATTTGGTTAATTTTGAATTTGAATTATTTTGGAAGTCCACGGAAGGTTTAAAGGGTAAGAAAAATTAAAAAACTGGCGAGAAACTAAGAAAAACTAAATTTGATTGAATAAAATTGACTAATTTTACTCAATATCAATACGAAATTCAATAACTCTGAAGAATGGTAGTTGTAAAAGCCATAAAAGAAAAAGAAGAAGAATTCTGAAGAAACTTCGACCATCTTTTTTTCCCAGTTATCTGATTACTAAATTATAATAACACATTTTACACGTAAGAGACAGATTAATATTAATTTTGGCGGTTTGTCAATAAAAACAAAGAGCTGTCAAAAGCCACTCACCTCGCAGACGCACGCGACTTGCTCCTGAGTGAACCCGAAACTCGGCAGGGGGGCGTCTCGGGGTGGGGTGGCCTCCCGCTGGCCCCACTCTGGCCCCCCCAACATGTCTAAATGCTCGTCCCCTGCCACTTTGACACGAAACAGTCACACACCGAACAAGTCACAAAAACACTTGGTCACAAATTCAATACACTTTCACTGATTCACTTCTTGTTTTAATAGTCCAGAGCTGTAAGAAAAAAGAATGTATTTCATACTCGGCTTGTAGTACTGAAAGGCTTCACACACAAAAAAAAATAATGGTGAGTTAATAATTTGGGATGTTAAGCCTCTTGCGTATGGAGTAAGTATCATCACGCCTATATCACCGAAAGGTAGGCAGAGGCACAACTAAGGCACCTACGACTAAACATATACACTAATTCCCACAGTGGCAAGCCTATTATTATAAGTAATTACTCTACTCTCAAATCTAACTTTAATTTTAACATTATGTCATCTAAATAACTTCCCCTGTTTTATATATATAAGTTATTAACTTCCCCTGTGTTGGTCTGGGTCTTC
Source organism: Calephelis nemesis (assembly GCA_002245505.1). Classification (NCBI taxonomy): domain Eukaryota; kingdom Metazoa; phylum Arthropoda; class Insecta; order Lepidoptera; family Riodinidae; genus Calephelis; species Calephelis nemesis. The sequence goes on along the minus strand of NJDD01005072.1, from coordinate 198,835 downwards.
TGTGTAGAATAGACCATCTGCCGTCCTGTCTGACAGCTCGTATGAGGTCAAATAAGGCGAGAAGAGTCACCTGCAAACCTCTGGTGGTAGAGTGCTGCCCTTGCCCGGCCACTAAACAACTTGCCCGGGTGATAACTCCTCACCTACCGCCTCACCTATCACTACCGTCACTATGTCGTGTTTCGGTCTAGAGGGTAGGGTGCTTGCATAATTGGCCTTACACTCCTGCCACAGGAAAGTGACGCATCTACAACATCTTTGGTGATTATAGGCTGTGGTTATGTCTTACAATCAGGTAAAAAATATGTTCAGTCTTTTGCCATTAAAAAAACAAAAACAACTTCTCAAACTTTTACTAAATTTAATTACTTACTCTATTTGTTTAAAAAAAAAAGAATTGGATTATCCAGAAAATCTTTACAAGGTAACATGTAAAAATATACACTTGAAATAATTATAATAACGGTAAATACTGACCATTCCTATTTCAAAATAATTTAAGAGTAGTAAAACTGCAAATATCGGATTATTCATTATATTCTTCAGTTATTTCATTAACACGTCGCGATTTCATAATTATTTTTTTCAAAAAAAACTCATAAACAAAAAGTCAGTCATGATAAAATGAACATGGGACCACTTTGGAATCATGACCTGTCTTTATAAAAAGGACCATCAAAATCGATTCGTTATTGGACGAGTAATCGCGTAACAACACATAAAAAAATTAAAAAAACATTCAGTCGAATATTATAACCTCTGTTAAAAAATAGGAGAAGAACAACTTATGAGAACGAAACCATGACCGACTGGTAGTTTATAAAAAAAAACTGTCAGTGCATACAAAGACCTCATTTAAAGCGAAGCCAGCTCGTTTTGAATATGAGCAAATAAGTAATCGGCATTTAAGTGATTGTTTTAGTTTTAGAGAAACATTTTTGGGACTGCTGAGTTGTTGTTTACTTAGCTGCCTTTAAGAGGCTGACAGAAAGGTGTTTGTATTGTACCGGATTGTATTTTAAAAATATGGCGCTTAGTTTTTTTTTTACTAAAACTCAAAAAGGCTTTAGACTATTTTTGAGGGCTTATAAAAAAGATTTGTTTTAGTTTAACATGTAGGTACTTACATTTTTTCCATTATTTATATATTAACTAGTTGTTTGCCCGTGACTTTGTCAGAGTAGAAAATTAAAGATTTTCATGTAAACTTTCAGCCTATTATAGGTACTATTATAGCCTATTGGTGGTTGATCAAAAAAAAATTGTTATCGTTGAGTTATCACATTTCATCATGAGATTTGGCATGATATACTTTTATATACAGTAAGTACCTGGTACACATTCTAACGGAGTTCCAAAAAAGGTTATTTGTTAGACTCTTGTATTTTTTTATGAATATTTATCGACTTTTCTGTCATTTGTGAACTGCTATTTTACATATCCTTCCAATATAATAAATGCGAAATGTTTGTATGTTCGTTTGTTGCTCCTTCACGCAAAAACTGTTTAACCGATTTTCATGAAATTTGGCACACATATAGAGGGTGACTTGGTCACATAGTATAGTTTTTATAACCAAAAAATGATCCTGTGGAACCATTAACCAGGCGGGCAACGCCGAGGGCCACAGCTCATTCATTTATTTGAAAGAGCGAACTTCTTACGTACTCCCATTGCCGCCAAGTCTGGATCTGATAACGAAATTCCAGAAAAATCGAGGAACATACTAAATTTTCATGTACTTATTACGAAATTATGACGAAATATTTATTAAATTCGAAGTTGATTGGCAAATTTACTGTGCTTAAATATTTGATGATAAAAATATGTCATGAAAATTTAATATAAATAATATACGTATTTGTTGGCACATAAAGACATTGTTGATTTATTATTGAACTTTAAATAGGACGAACAGGACGAACTATTTTAATTGGTTAACCTATTAAAAAGATTTTTTGAACACGTCAAAAAATAGTCAAATTGAGAACATTCCATTTCCATTTTGAAAGTCGGTTAAATACTTTTTTAATGGCTGATGTGTTGCTAATTTCACAGTTTTTACAACTTGACTGGCTAGAAAAATAAAATGGCTACACACACCTTTTTATATATTTTTTCTTTAGTTATTCGGTGTCGGTAGAAGCTATTAAGACTTGACTCTTGATTTTCTCCGTTTTCTCATTTTACTGTTCGTTCTTTTTTTAGCTGTTAGGTAGGTACCTGAAAAAAAAGAGAACATGATATAGTTTTATGAAATGGAATTAAAAATCAACGGGTTGCACTCCGGCAGTGCCAGCAGAAGTGAAAACTTGAATATTAACGTTTTGTATTTTTGATATTTTTGAATGGTTAGGAAATCATTTTACACGAATTTATTTAGTTATCAGTATAAAAATATTATTATATTTATTGATTTTGTTCGAGATCAAAAAGAAATTCGAAAATTATGAAATTATTATGTATGAAATGCAGCGACAACATACAGTGGTTTTGCCCTCCCTCCGCCTTTCAAATTTTCGATCAGTCACAGTCGATCAGTCAGTCACGTGTTCTGACACGAGTTTAAAATTTTTATTTTTCACCTAAGAAGTTTTCGCTTCAATAATTTAGTTGCGGAACATGCATATTAACAAAATCTATATCTCTATACAGTTGATTTGGATTTTTTGTTTGAAAGCTGAAGTAATTGAGATGGTTCGTAGCCACATTACATGTAGGTATTAGTCGAAGATCCGAACCTAGGTCGACCTTCACCGAACTGGTAGATAAAAGGATGAAATATATTTTATAATAAACTAGCTGACCCAGCAAACTTCGCTTGACATTAACGCTTTGATAGTAGCGCAGTCTGTCGAATCCAATGTGAAACATTCCAAAATCCACAACTACGTCTTATTAAAAAAATAATTAAAAAAACATTTTCCAGGAGACCAAATTGTGAATCTATACCACTCTCGAATTGCCTTGTACACACACAAAAAATTTCATCAACATCGGTCCAGTCGTCTAGAAGGAGGTCAGTGACAAACACACGAACAAAAGAATTACATATTATATAAAGATTTAGTATATAAGAAAACAAAACTTATGTGCCTAAAAAATCCACTGTTTTCTTTTTTTTTTAAATATTTCTCAACAAATGTTACAATATTAAGTTAGACCATTTTATTCTGATTAAGTTTAGGAGGTATAGAATGTGCTGAAGTTGGGTTGCCTGTTATGTTATCTACCTGGGTTGCCAGGTATAAACAGATATGTCGATGCCAGTTACTTTCGCGTGATTGGCTAGAAAAAAATCAATATGTTATGCACTGATTTATTCCAACCACGTTGATTTGTCTGCAAAAAAAATTGTTAAGGGTTGTCTGCAAAAAAAATCGGAATGATATTTTTTTATATAAATCCATGTATTATAATATGTAGTTTCTTTTATCAGCTTGGTGTCGGTCAATGTTGGTTTTGTCAGAGATTATTTAAATTGTTTCATTTTAGAGTTATCACAACTCATTTGAAAAATAGAGTTTATTTGTGTTTTTTTTTTCTCTATCTATTAGCTAGATATGAGAAAAATTGGATTTTTTATGTGCACATTCAGGAGACAAGCACACGGCTCTCCTGATGGTAAGAGACAACCATGGCCTACAGACACCATAGATGTTAAAGGTGTATCTCGGTCCTCAAAACGGGAAGAAAGGCCTATTGTGAAACTCTACTACTCCTTCACGCCCAAACTGCTGAACCGATTTTCATGAAATTTGGTACTCACGTAGAGGGTAACTTGAATTAACACATAGGATAGTTTTTATCCCGAAACAATGTTCATGTGGGACCACGCGAGCAACAGCTAGTTATGTTATAAAAAGTATTTTTCTTGATTTCGCTGGGATTTAATTATCAAATCCAAATTTTATGGCAATGAGACCATTTGGATAATAGGCTCTTATATGAAAAAAACATTATTTTAAAAATTGGTTCATAAATGTCGGTGATAAAGATTAAAATACATCATAATTTAATATTATATATATTTATTTCTGTAAAAAACATTAACTCAATTAGCACCTTGTGGAGATCTTCTTTTAAGTAAAACATTACTAGTGTGGGGTGAGTCGCTGCGAAACCCTACCACCTAATCAGATGTCACGGTGCTAGTGACGGTAAGCCTATGCTCGCCTTTAACGAGCTGACTGGCAGGAAGGCAGATGAATTCTGCAAAGGAGTCCAGACCAACACGGGGAAAAATTCTCTCCTGACGTCATAAATAGCAACTGTTTTCGAACGTCCGCAATGAGTCCTAATAATAATCTATATATTATATAAAAGAAAGTGGTGTTAGTTACACTATTTATAACTCAAGAACGGCTACACCGATTAGGCTGAAAATTGGTAGGGAGGTAACTTAAAACAGGGAGAAGGACATAGGGTACTTTTTATCCTGTTCAATTGTGAGGAAACTGGGAAAAACAACATTTTATTTTTTTCCATACAAACTAAACGGGCGTAACGAAGTTCGCGGGAACAGCTAGTTAAGTAATAAAAAGGCTATGACATTCAGACAGGAAGATAAATAATATGTCAATTCTATAAGTAGGGCTACTCTTGGACCTTGATTCATTTTATATTGAAATTAGAATCGAGTATGTCACTTTATTTACATTTAGGTAATAGTAAATAATAAATTATTTCATTGGATTCGATGAATTTATTTCTAACTTAATGGTAATCATTCGCTAGTACTTTGTTTAATCTATATATTAATACGTATTATGTCAAAACTTTAGACCCCTTTTCACGAAAATTGCGCGAACGGAGGAGTATGAAATTTTGCACACTTATACCTTACGTGTAGGAGAAGTGACGAACGCTAATATTTTTCAATAATAATGCTTATAAAGTACATTAAATCAATAAATAAAACATTACCCACACTACCATGCATTTGACACACACGAACAATTATATTGATGATAACGATAAAATATCACAGATGGCGCACTAAAAAGTTTGGAAACAAAGTATTTGGTCTTGAGAAATGAAGATGGCGTTCTTATCAACAAGATATTAAAAATTGAATATTAAAAACCGACGTGTTAGTATGAAAAGGGTAAAGAATGTGAAGGAAGCCACAGGTTTGTCAGGATCGTGAGGTCTAGCACTTGATACTCTTTGCCTACCTTTTAAGTGACTTGGCGTGAAGATATGTATGCAAAAGTAACCTTAAAGATTCCGGTTTACGCTATTCGTCTATCGAACCCTAAAATCTAAATCCAAATACATTCAGTCACGTGTGTGAAGTATCACCGAGATGAACTGACAAGACAATAAGATTTACTATTAATAACCAACCGAAAATAAGTGACCTATTCCCACTACTGGAAATACGGAATTTATTTACGCAACGTCGCGTCGGCGGCATCTGCGTTTAAATATCAATTTGAAACAACTTTAGCATTCAAGATTCATTTTCACCATTTTGTGAAAGAAATGTTCTACCAAACTGGTTTTAACCCTTTAAAAATAGTTATGAAAAAAATTTATGTATACATCATTACAGGCCTAGAGTTACTTAGACTTAGATTCGATTCCCGACATCAAGCAATATCGATGACTTTATTTTTGAGTGTTTTTATGTTTATTAAGGTATCTAATTAAGTATTTACATCCTATTAATATTATAAATGCGAAAGTTTGTATGTACGGATGTATGGATGTTTGTTACTCTTTCACGCAAAAACTACAAAGCCGATTACGATGAAATTTGGTATGTAGGTTGCTGAAGACCCAGAATAACATATAGGCTACTTTTTATCCCGGAGTTCCCGCGGGATTGGGACTTACGCGGGTGAAACCGCGGGGCGCAGCTAGTGTATTCATAAAGTATACTAACAGCCTTTATACAAGTAAGTAAGTTACTTGAGTTAATACTATTATCCAGTATTAATATATTTTTCTTGTATTCAATATCAGAGACATAGCCAGCCGGGTTAGCAAGCTGAAGTGGCAGTGGGCGGGGCACATAGCGCGGAGAACTGATGGCCGTTGGGGCAGAAAAGTTCTCGAGTGGAGACCACGTACCGGCAAGCGAAGCCTTGTGAAGAAAGACCTTGTGAGGGTCGCGGGGTCTCGCTGGATGCAGGCCGCTTCCATCCGGTCGAAGTGGAAGTCAACGGGGGAGGCCTATGTTCAGCAGTGGACGTCCTATGGCTGAAATGATGATGATGATGATGATCAGAGACATATCAAAAACATCACCATAAATAATAGAGTGCCAAAGACCAACGTCTTATACCTAATATTAGTCTTACAAGTAATCCGTCAGTGATCAGAGAGACAGAATGAGGAAACTCCGCACAATGCGTGTCGACCCCAAAAATTGCTTTCTTTTGAATCCAGCCTTTAATCCAGGAATTCAGCGACTCCCTTAATGAGTTAGTCGAGACTTTTCGCTATAACAGTCTACTGATACGACTATAAGGGCCTTAACCATGAGTTACTATAGCTTACGTTCGGAAAATTAATTGTAGAAATCTCTGACATTTTTGGTCTTAAAATGTGTTTCCTTTAGTTACCAATAGAGAGACTGTTTAAAGTTTTCATACAAATAATTTACAGAGACGGTAGCGAGTATAGTAACTCGACAAGCCGTAAACTCATGGTTAGGGCCCTGGACAATAATTATTGTTGACACACGTTTTTTACACAAGTATAGATTCAATTATTGTTGAATGACGCTGACGTGAGTTCAGAAATTTTTACCCATTCCAAAAAATGTGCACAACGCCACTAAATAAGTTTTCACTTCAAACACCAAGATGTTTTTGTTGATGAAAACTATTAGTAGTATTTAGGGACATCCAGTCGAATATTACTTGCTTCTCATCTATAGATAAAGAGAAAAGTTTTTATTTTTTGTTTGTTTGAAATGAATAAACTCCGAAACTGGACCGATTTCAAAAATTCTTTCAATTTTAGAATGTTTCATTTGCCTGAGTGACATAGGCTAGCCAAAGCATAGGCTAGTAGAAGCCAAGTTAAGCAGGCGAAGCTGCGTGAAACTGCTTTTATTATATAATTAATAATCTCTGCTAGGTCCTGCATAAGTCATAAACGAATTCGACTCGCACTGGGTATATATAGTTAATGATTACATTCATAGTTAAATCATTCTAATTTCTATGCCACTAAACAATTACCCCCAAATACTCGTAAAATCTTAATTATCAAGAAGTTAAAATCGATTTTGTGAACTTAGAAAAAATAGCTACAAGTTAAAAACCATTCAGTCACGGGTGTGAGGTATCACCGAGATGAACTGACAAGATAATAAGATTTACTATTAATAACCAACCAAAAATACGTGACCTATTCCCACTACTGGAGCTCAGTAGATTGGTTTTACGCAACGTCTAGACGGCGTCTGCGTTTAGTTGTCTCGAAGTAATTTATGTTCAGCTTAAACTATCCTTTTCCTGTGGCCTAAAGTTAGCTCTACAGTAAATCTCGTTACATAAGAAGTAGCCTGTGTTCTTATCAGACTTATAGACTCTGCTTGCAAAATTTTGCCGAGTTCAATTCAAGCGTTGAAACAAGATTTATATTTTAAATTATACACCAATTTGTCTTCATAATTTGGTAAATATTGTCGTTGGTCCAGTGGCCAGCGTACACGCTTAACTACACCAATCATCCGCGAGGCTCGGGTTCAATTCCCGACGGGGGCAGACATTTATGTGACGAACATTTAGATGTCTGCATTTCCGGGTCTGGGTGTTTATTAAATTTATTCTGGTATGTATTTAAGTATTTCTATGTATTAGAATCGTTGACTAGCATTCATAACACAATCATATAATTTGCTTACTTTGGGGTTAGATTCAATTTGTGTAACCTGTCCAGGGATATTTCTGTATTTATTATTTGATATTTACTAGTCATTACATGCGGTTTTGCCTGTGTATAAAAGTGATTTAGCTATTACTATAGCTTAGATAAAATAACCTATGTCTTGTTACAGGTATCAGACCCACCCACTAAATCATACCACTTTTGGGCCAAATTTCGTTCCAACTGATTTAGCTATTCAATCAAGTGCCTAACCCATACTTGTATAATAATGGTGTTTATTTTGTTGCACACTCACTAAACTAATTTTAAGTTATCGCTATCTTCTTTTAATGAAAGTAATAAAAAAAGACAAAACACTTTAAGTGCTGTCAGATTAGTATGTACACGTCATTTCTAAAGACGTTTATTCTAGCACTCAGAAATCGTTAACTAAGTACATCACGGTTTGACAAGTTCGGACCAATCTGACATAACTAAGCTCTTCCATTTCTTTTGTTTTATTTGAAAAAAAATAGCATGCATCTAAAATAAGTTTAGTTTACGAACAGCAGAATTACCACCATAATTTCTTTGTTTAAAGTTCATAGTAAACCTGATTATGTTCTTCTTTCAGGTCATAGCCAAGCGAGGTCATGTTATGTTTATAGTGTGTGAAGACATTTAGGAGGGTGGAGACTGAAGAGAAATTAAAGCTACTTTTTTATCCCAATATCGAAACGAATGCAAACGTTTGCCAATTTTTTTGCCCAATTGCCAAGAGTTTGCTTTTATTGTGTACGTGAGTGCATCTTCTGTGAGTTGTGTTAATAATGTTACTAATTTTGTGGTTATGGTAGGTATAATTTTTGTACGTCTTCTGTACGTTGTGTTAATAACATTGTTAATTCTGTGGTTATGGTATAATTTTTGTATAAGGGGGATAGTTAGAAGGCTGGTGACATCTTTGGCTGATTTTTATCCCGATATCTAAATTGGTTTTACGTAAGAGCTAAATAAATTGAAAAAAATGTGTATCTAGGATCAGATAAATTAGAAACTAAAAATAATGTCCTTTTAGAGCCGCTTGCACGTTCTTGAGTTAAATATTTAACATTAACTTAGGTTCTAATTTAGATTAAATATACTTAACCATTAATGAATTTAACACAGAAATGTGCAAGTGGTCCTTTACAAAGTTTTTTTTAAGATATTGGAAGGCAAACAAGCAAACGGATTTCCTGATGTTAAGAAATTTACGCCGCCTAGAGACACCAAAGGTGGTAATGGTGCGTTGCCAACCGGAGGTCGGGATGTTTGGCCTCGAGCAAAAGTAAGTTTACCGGCTACCTTACCCTCCGAACCGGAACACGTCGTGACGTTATGGCGGCAGGAATAGGTAAGGCGGTGGTACCAATCCGGGCGAGTCGCTGCTAAACTCTACCACCTAGTCAGATGTCAGTGTTAGTGATGGTGAGCCTATGCTTGCCTTATACGAGCTGCCTGGCAAGGAAGGCATAATATGGTCTATTCTACAAAGGAGCCCGGACCAACACGGGGAATTTTTTTATATTAAAAAAATATTGGTGAGATTACAATAAAATAGCCATAAATTTGATGGACCGTAGTAAAAATATTACATACGAAGTGCTTTAATTTGCCCATGGCCGTTGCTAGTTTGACGTTTATTTTTTACTAGCTGTTACCTGCGGCTTCGCCCGCGTTTTTGCAGAAACCCGTTGTGCAATCGGGATTATAAGTAGCCTGTATGTTAATCCAGGTCACAATCTACCTGTGTTTTAAATTTCAGACAAATCCGTTCAGCCATTCGAGCGTGAAAGAGTAACAAACATACACACAAACTTCCAAACTTGCGCGTTTATAATATTAGTAGGATTATTTGTATGCTCGATATAAAATCAATGTTATGCGACCTACCCCTTGCAGTATTGTGAAAGGACCTTAACCATCAGTTCTAAAGTAGAAAACGATTATTCAGATACCTCGAAACATTATATCTAACCCTTTCTACAATATGAATTTGATGGTAGTGTGACAAGGACAAAAAAGGTGAAATTGTAAATGTTTGGTGTTTTAAGTAATTTTTATCATCGACACGATCGCGAGGGAGGCCTTCTTGATATATGGAGTTGACGAGTTACCTAGTGATGTTAACAGACTGATATCGATATCGATTAAATGTCTCCAGACGCAAAATTATCTAAAAAGTTTCGTCATTTTTTTGATATCGGGGTGTCATTGAATAACGAGTAGTTAATAACTTTTACAACACACATGTGTGTGTGTGTGTTCTCACTATTAAATTACTTATATGTTTCAAAATATTACAAATATTGCAACAACTTCATCGCAATGTTTTAAATAATATCTACACAAATAGATCTAAATAAAAATATGCATAAATCCGTGAATCTGCGAAAAATAACTAGCTAGTACTGAGATACTCGTAGCTGTGCTGTGTGATCAGATCAAGTAAGTAGTTTGACAATGGATTACTATTACCACAATGCCTCCCAAACATATTGTAGCCTATGTCTTTCCCTGTCTCAAAGCTATACCTACCCTTTGATACTTTCGGTTTAAATAGATGGAAACAGTTTTTATCTGAAGAAAATATATGTATAACAAAAAAAATTAGGGCACCCATACCTAAGATACTTAATTTTAAGACACATTTAATTTTTGTTTCTTTATAGGACCACATGTGATCCATTTTAATATTAAATCTATTCAAAATAGGATCTACACCATTAATTTTTATGAAAGTAGGAGAAATATCCATTAATTGAAATGAATATAATATGCAAAAAGGATGTATGTCTGCTACAAATACTGTTGTTATAAATATGTGACATTGGTACTGTCTATTTATTTATTTAAAATGGTTTTCTTTTTAGATATATATTATATACTATCAGTTGCAAAAGTATTTAAATGAAAAATTGTGCATCAAGACATGATACCCCACAATATATTTCTTTGAGCCTTTTTATGGCCCTAATCATAAGAAATAATTGAAGGCCTAAATTCTTAAATCAACTTTAATCTGTGATAGGTAGTTATATTTTAAATTGACTAAAATCATATGTTTTAAAACGAAATGATATGGATTTATTATTTTAGTTATAAAATTATTATTTATTTTTCTTCATTGTACACCAAACAAAATTAGATTGTCAAACTTTGGGCCAACAAAGAATGAAGTTTATAGTTGCCACACAAATAATACCTAATAAACTATGCAAATATTTTATAACATTATGTTGATTTAAAGTACGTACTATACAAGGGTAAATTGTAAATACAATCAAACTTCTATAAAAGATTAATATCGTAATTCGTAGACCAAAGCCAATACAAAATATAAATTAAAAATTTAAATATAAATAAAAGTTTCTTCACGAACAAATCACAATAAGCCCAAGACAATAAGTCCTAAAATGATAGGTGGCAACCGTCGCTAACCGGGCGTATATCCAAGCCCGAGCAACGTTATTTAATTAGAAAAATAAAAATACACATTTTCCATTCTTTTTTATTGCCTGAATCGGGGTTCGAACCCAGAACCTCAAGAAGTCAAGTCACACGCCGGACCGATAGACCATAGAGGCTATGTATAAATAAATATTTTTTTAGTAAACAATCAAATAATTGATTGTAAAGTAAGGAGTCAATGAAATAGTAAATACGTTTCAAGGAAGCTCGGCTATTTACCTAGTCTTGCCATAAATATTGTAATAAAGAAAAAAAATATTTTTTTAACTGCAAATAACATATATTACTTTTACAGTGTGTTAGTTTAATACATAAATATACAACAATTAAAAATATAAAAAGCTTATTCGAAGTGGTCTCCATTGGCTGCAATACAGTCCTTTAAACGTTGAGGCCAGTTATCAATAGAAGCACGCACTCTTTCCATGGGAAAATTCTTCACTGCCAATCGTATAGATTGTTTTAGGGACTCCAAATTATCATGGCGTTTAGAGCAAGCTGTACTCTCTAAAACTGACCATAAATCATAATCCAGCGGATTAAGATCGGGACTAGACGACGGCCAGTCTTCAGCTCTGATGAAGTCCGAAACGTTCGCTTCCAACCAAGACTGCGTGGACCGAGCTTTATGACCCGGCGCCGAGTCTTGCTGGAAGGACCATACTTGGTTATTGAACATGGTGATGTTAAGGGGCTTAACTACCTTCTCAAGAATGGTATCTTGATACACTTGTGCCGATGTTTTGATACCTTTTTCACAAAAATATGGCTCAGTCACTCCTTCATAGCTAACACCCCACCAAACCATCACTGAAGTTGGATAATGTCCACGTTGCACTCTGTCGACTAATTGGGAAGCTTCCTTAGAGCTTTGAGCATAAATACGGTCATTTTGTTTGTTAAAATGTTGCTCAATTGTAAAAATTTTCTCATCCGTAAACAAAATTTTTCTGTGACCTCCCTTTGCGTACCGCTTCAGTAATTGTTTCGATTTTACGACCCTATTCTTCTTTAAATTATCAGTTAAGAAATGACCAGAGCGTCTCTTATAGGCTGCAAGTCCTAAGTCATCTTTTAAAATACGCGACATGGTTCTAGGTGCTATCTTCATTTCCCGAGATAAAATCTTTTGCTTTCGGACAGGATTTCTTCGAATTCTTTCCCTTACTGCTTTGACCACCTTTTTCGTACGAACACTACGTGGACGGCCAGATCTTTTTCTGTCACAAACAGAGGAAGTCTCATTGTACCTATTAATAGCCCGGTACACAAACATTTTACTAAAACCAAGTGTATGGAGAGTTTTAAAAATTGCATTTGGCTCCATACCTACTTTGTGTAATGCAATCACAGCGATTCGGTTCTCTTTATCACCCCACTCCATTTTAATATCGCAAAATATTGTACAATGTATTGGCGCCAAAATGAGAAAACACAATGAACAATCGTATAAAAATGACAGATTCGAAATTCAAATGTAATATTTTTTTATTTTTAAGTGTAACAGTATTTATGGCCAGACTAAGTATAGTATACAATATTTTATCAAATTTAAAAAAGAAATTTACCGATTTAACTATTTTTACTATGTTATGATAAATCGTCCTTTTATTTTTCAATATTTTCTTGTAAATTAGCAATGGCTAGAATAACTTATAATTTGCAAACAGTAACGTCAATACATTTAGAGGACAAGATACTGTTATCCCACGCCAATTTATTTTTGTTTAAATTAGAACGAAACGATTTATTCCAAACAGTTTTATTGAAGGAAAAAGAATGTTTGTTTGTAATGTCACATAGTTTGGCAGACAGCCAACCATGTTTTATTTCTCAACATTACAAACTGTTTGATTGTAGTATGTAACTATAATCAGTGTGTTGTTAGTTGGAACGGTACTTGTTATATCATATAAAAGCAAACAAGAAGCTTTCTAAATTAAGTTGTAATTTCATTACCTTTGGCATTTAACAAACTGCATTATCAGTCTCTAACTTCGCTATAACTTACCAGATTTCATTATACCTCTATTTCTGTTCAATAAAATAAAAAGTAATTGAAGTTTAAAAAGTATGTTGCTTATACACAAATTAACTTTCCTCTACAAAAAGCTGCTGGTCAGTGAAAAATAAGACTTTCACTGAGTAACAACGTAAAATATGGAGAAGAAAAATTCTATATATATAGCTGTGCATCTATTTTTCCTGATCTACTTTTAGCCGTTACAATTATATTTAGTAACGCGAATTTATATTTTCAGAAAGTAATAACCTAGTTTCAAATAAATATAGCTACTCTAATCGCTAAATTAGCCTCCTTTGAACAACCTACGTGTAACTAAATAACACTCATAACTTAGAAATGTCACATGAAATTTATTTTAAAAACTATCATTTTTACTCTTAAATTTTATTACAGGCATCATTTGATGAGATATTTGATTCGTTATAGTAGGTCAAATGGATAGATGCTCAGTGACATTTTGTTGGTATTTTTCAAGACAACCACTAAAGTCACGGCGACAGTGATGTAGAAAGCAGTTTAGATATTTTATGACCTTCAGAGACCAACGCCCGGATATGTTTAAACTTTTCTCAATTGACTGGCGTTACAAATGGCGTAATGATGATTCTGCGATACTGTAAGATTATTATTTATTAATTAAGGAGTCGGCGCTCGCGGCAACACACGCCCTGCATTAAGCTACAATACTTTTCCTTCAATATAATTGTTAAATTATTTAAATATAATTGTTATTTCACATTAACCTTACACGAGGCACTTGTGACGCGTCTATATAACACTAAAATAATATCATAACTAAATCTACCGGATCGGAACGCGGTCACATACTGAAAAGATCCGACAAGAAACGGAGTTGTCTAATTATATATTATTATTTAGAAATATGTATACAATAGTTACAGTGACGATACATAAGACTCATAAGCGATTGACATGAGGAACAATTGATCCCGAGCGTTCTTATCTGCTAAATATTCATCAGTATTAGATATATTCATCATTTTTAAATAATTATCAGTGTTATATATTAAAATTATATGGAAAAGGTTATTATATATTATATAATAACCTTTTTCATATAATTTCAACTTAACATATTTCTTAAATTTATTAATTGGAAGGTCTTCCATATAATCGGAAAGTTTATTGTAATAAGGATTTGGAAAACAAAGAAAAAGTATAAAAAGATTGAACTAATAACCGAGGAATTTACCAATATTTTTTCCGTAACAGGTATCTTCAAAATACAGACAACTTTTAAACATTTGATAATTTTGTTTGTAGTAATTTATATTAGTATCGACATAAATAAAGAACAACACTATAATCGTTCCGTTTACCCCACGTGGCGTCCGCGATCTTTATCGAACAACACCAGCTGTAAAACACAAGATTTATCGACAGATTACCGAGCCACGATAATGGTACAAATCACCTCACTATTACTGTTGTGATTTTCAATTTTATTTTCATTATGTTTTTGGGATTTGATATATTTTATTGATATCGTCGCTCAGGTTTATCCAAACGCATAAGTCTAATGGTTGACAGCGTGGATTTTAAAATACAGATTTTAAAAAGCAATAATATTCGTATATGGACAGTTTTGGAGATGCAAAAATATATTTCCTAAGGGAACTTCTTATTATATGGGGCTAAAAGTTATCCTAAAAAAAAGTATTTTCACGCCCATATCCCCGAAGAGGTAGGCAGAGGCACAACCAGGGCACCCACGACTAGCCGAAGATACTAAGTTCCATAAAGGGATAGGTGGCAAGCCTATCGCCAACCGGGCACGTTTCCAATCCCGACCAACATTTTTTTTTATTAGAAAATTGGAGAAATCCAATTTTCTTTTTGTTGGCCAACCCGGGATTCGAACCTGAGACCTCATGCAGCCAAGTCCAACACCCGGACCGCTCGACCACAGAGGCGACAAAAAAAAGTTATCCTATGTCTCTCTAAGGGCCACTTGCACGTTCCTGGTTTAAGTCTTTAACATTGAGTTAATGTCTAACTCGGGTTAAATCACCTTATATTTGACAGTTTAACTCAGTGTCAAATGTAACCCGCGAATGTGCAAGTGGCCCTAATGTATTTATATTTTAAAATTTTGTATGTTATAGACTACAAAACTTGTGACTTGAAAAAAAAATACAGGACAATTAGCAAAGAACAATTAAAACAAACAAACGAATAAATGAGATCGGATTAAACATAAATGACTTAAGTTTGTTTATATTACATTTTGTTTATTTCACATACTCTATTCAAAAGACATTGGTGATGCTTCTATATAATACTAAAAGATCAAATTTAAAATTTAAAAAAATCCACGGCGTTTATAATGTACACATAATTGAAAAAGGATAAAATAATTTAAAAACCTAATAGAGTAACTTAGATCAACACATAGGATAGGTTTTAGGCGGCAGTTGTAAGAAATAGGTAAGTAGTGTTTACCCCTTGCAACTTGCAGCACAGTAGTCTACCACCAGTATCCTTGGAGATCCTCATCTTATGACATGTCAGACTATGAGATAGAGAGTCTATTCTACACAAACGACCTGGACCAAGACCGGGTTAACCGGGTTTGGCTTCGTAAAAAATAATCTGGATTTTACATCTAGACTCTTATCAGTAACAAAATTGTCGAGAAAGGTATTCATTAATTGGTAGGTATATCTTAATTGTTTGATCGTAGATAAATAAAAGTAGCTATTAAAATTAATTACATACACTGCTTCAAATTTACTTCCTAAGCAACGATATTTAAATATAGATTAGCCATTACCATAGAATGAATAAATTAAGCTAAGTAGCTTTTGTGCACAATCTAACTTACAAATTAGTATAATTAGCGACGTAAGTTACAAAATATGTATATGCAAAAATAGGAGTATTCAAAATGATTCTTAGGAAGACATTGGATGTAATCTAATATACAACATATCTACTATAATTATCAATTAAATTTCCTAAAACAATTAAGTTACTTACTCACTAGTAAAAAATTGAAAACGTCACCGGCAACAATAAACCGAACCTAAAATGCACCAACTAAACTTATTTTCAGCGTATGCTATTTCTTTCCAATGAAACAATGAGAAAAGAGATGCAACATTTTGAACATGTCAGATTAGTTCGAACATACGATTATCATGAAGCTGTATTAACATTGAGCTTACACTCCTTACAAGGACCTAATGTCATTTCCAAATATTGTTGACTCTCTAATGTATCAGACCATCTTTCAGAGTCCTGCGAAGTCGACTAACAAAGTCAAAATGACTTTACTTAATAATTTCCGATTTTCCCTTTTAATTTAATAAAAAAAAAACAAATTTCCCATAGCAATATTTATAAAATAAAACCTGTTCTGTTTTTTAATATTATAATTTACCTTACTAATATATTTTTTTCCAACTGCTCATCAGATTTCAAAGCATTTCCTGATTTTTTAAACTGCTTTTGTCATTTTATAAAAATTACTATTATTTTTTGTTAAGTTAGGTATATTTCATCAAAGTTTTATACCTACATAAATGTATAAAATTTGAGAAGTTTGTATTTTCTGTATAGATATATTAAACGCAATAATTATGCGAAAAAATCTTTTAGTAACTGGAAATAGAAACTAGGATTGTTCTGATTTCTTTTATTCTCGTTTTGTGTTTGTTCAATTTTAAAACGGAAAACTACTTAACCAATTTTAATAGAGTTTTAACTATTTTAACGAACTGACTCCACTTACAATAAAATTCAAGCTTCATCCAAATTCAAATAGATGAGATATCTTCAAAGTAAATAAAATTGTAGGCGGTTATTATCATAAGGACGGAAACATAAACTTATATAATATCCCATCACAATCATTTTCATGTTGAAAAGTAAGTAAGTAAGTATCTTCACGCCCTTATCCCCGAAGAGGTGGGCAAAGGCGCAACCAGGGCACCCACGACTAGCCGAAAACACGAAGTCCCACAATGTGATAGGTGGCAAGCCTATCGCCAACCGGGCACATATCAAATCCCGAGCAACGTTTTTTTTTATTTAGAAAATTGGAAAAAACAAATTTTCTTTTTGTTGCTCGACCCGGGATTCGAACCCGGGACCTCATGCAGTCAAGTCTAACACCTGAACCACTAGACCACAGAGGCGATTTCATGTTGAATGTTGGCAAAATGATACCACATGACTCACACTATAAAAAAATGTCAAATATCATATCATTTATCAAATGTCATGTACAGCCAAGCTTCTCACTCTAAGGGCTCTAACTCTACAAGCTCTTTCTTCACAAACTTATACCTTAGTCAAAATATGTGGCTGAACCGTTACACTGTATACGAAAACTATGGTATATTAGAGTACGAGAAAAATAATGTTCGGTGAATTCACATTAGGCCCATGTATCTGTAGATGGTAGTCAAACGGCCAAGCCATATAATTTGATTTAGGTGTTTCTTTTAATAAGTAGGGTGGTGGATCCCTACCCGGGCAAGTTTCTGTACAGCTCTACCACCAGTGGTGTTTTTGGTACTGACCTATATTTACCAGTGCTCGCCTCTTACGAGCTACCTGGCCGAGTGGCAGATAGTCTATTCTACACAGCAGTCCCGGACCAATACGGGGAAAAGGTATAAAGTATAGTTAGAGCTTGTAGAGTTAGAGCGTTTAGAGTAAAAAGCTTAGCTCTACATTACATCTGATAATTTTTGACAGTGCAAACCATGTCGACTCCTCTTGGTAACATTTTAGATGAAATCTTTTGAATGGAATTCTACTTATTTCTGTAAAATAAAAGCTGTTTGTAAAAATCGTTACAAATATATTCTAAATGAATACAAATTACAATATTAAATTTTTCACCTTAGGTCCATATGACGGTAGCATAAAGGCCAAACATATAATTTGACTTCGCTGTAAAGTTGTCAAGTTAGAGTTTTTAGAATTAGGGCGTTTATATTGAGAAGTTTGACTATACATGACATCTGATAACTTTTTGACAGTGCGAGCCAGCCGATGTAAGACTCTTCTTGGCAACATTTTATTTTTGTAAGTTGTTAATGTCAAGAATACTAGTACATAATAATTGACTTGATCACTGCTATACATACTCGTGAGGACGTAGGGTCTATGCATGCCATTGTTCTGTTAGAGTAAGCTGTAGATTCGCAAATGTGTCTTAAGATTCCGACTGTAACATAAGGGTTCCAAGTTACAGATTTTTTGACATTTTTGTATGCATATTTGTTAAAATTCAAAATTTTAGCTTTCTTTAACCAAACGAATTTTATTTATTTGTTAAATACCCATTTTCTATTTTTTGCCTTAGGAAAATAAAAAATCCAAATTTCCGTAATTTTGCGTTATTTGTGTACACACCAAATTTCAGACATCTAGGACTAGGAAGTAGGTACCATATGAATATTGATAATCATGAATGAGTCAGCTTCAAAATCGGGGTTTTAAGTTTTTTTTTTGAATGACTAATTTGTTGCTAATCTCGCGATTTTCACAACTTCACCGGGCTTTGTGGGCCGAGCAGAGTGCTCAGCCCGAGCCATCATTATTTAAAGGCATGGGGCTGTTACCTACAACGCCAGCAACAAGGGCTGTCTCTCGGGAGACCGTATTTCGACTTGGTGCTGCGTTCTGGTTACTGGGTGGACTTGATGGAGGAGTAGTGGCGGCTTGGCGCTCGGCGTTAGGCGCCGTCACACTACTTCGTCGCCGAGACCGGCGGCGACGAAGTAGTGTGATGTGGGGTTTTAAGATATCAATAACATCTAAAGTATAAGAACTATGCAGTTGAAACTTTATATGTAGGTATAATAAAATTACTAGAGACTTCACATTCTGAAAACATTTTTACATTTTTAGCATTAAGTTCGCCTTTTGTACTCACAATTTTTATTTGTGTACAATAAAGTTTAAATAAATAAATAAAATAAAACACAGCGTACCTTCTCGAGAAAAGGTGGTCAGGTAGAGAATTAGCGCTTCGCTTTGTTCTGTTTGAACTTACAAACTGTAAAACTATGCTGTTGATAATTCTTACTTGTAAGTTTGATTCTGATTTATTAAAAATTAAAATATGTAGTCACTCGCATCTAAAAAGTGTTCGACTTATTTATCCCAGTGTAGCCCCAGCTTATGATCTTATCACATAGGATTTTACGACTCCAATTATTTTGATTTTTAAAAGATATGTACAAGCTATAACTTTTATGGGATATTTATATTTGTTGGCGCTTAGCTAGAGTACATGACGTACGTTTATAGAAGTCAATGACATCATATGGGTAATATAATATGATGCCTTTGCCAAACATACTTATAACATAAAAGTATCTATACGCCCATATCCCCGAAGAAGTAGGCAGAGGCACAACCAGGCACCCACGACTAGCCGAAGACACTAAGTCCCACAACGTGATAGGTGGTAAGCCTATCGACAACCGAGCACATATCCAATCACGGGCAACATTTTTTTTATTAGAAAATTGGAAAAACCAAATTTTCTTTTCATTGCCCGACCCGAGATTCGAACCCGGGACCTCAAGCAGTCAAGTCCAATAACTGAAACGCTAGACCACAGAGGCGGTAACATATGTTAAAGGTTTTCAGTAGTCCCTCGGAAACCTTCACTGGTGGTGGACT
This sequence comes from Calephelis nemesis, assembly GCA_002245505.1. Classification (NCBI taxonomy): domain Eukaryota; kingdom Metazoa; phylum Arthropoda; class Insecta; order Lepidoptera; family Riodinidae; genus Calephelis; species Calephelis nemesis. The sequence continues at coordinate 178,803 of NJDD01005072.1, read as the reverse complement.
GCTGTGCAGCAACTTGCCCGGGTAGGAATCCACCGCTTTACCTATTCCTGCCGCTATAATGACTCTGTCATGTTCCTGTCTGAAAGACAGGGTAGCCGGTAAACATACACAATAGGCCTAACATCTCGGCCTCAGAACAACGACCCACCAGTAACATCTGTGGTGTCTATAGGCCACGGCCTCTTACCATCCGGAAAGCCGTATGCTTAATCGCTGACCTCTCACATAAAAAAAACCTAAAATGTTGGACAAATATAAGCCTAGAGATGTTTGCCTTTGCCTTTGATTGTCTTTAATTTTTTACTACAAGAATAGCCGTTGGGGCATGACAGCATAACAAACGAACATCTGAGAGAAGAGAAATTGGTAAGAAAGGAATTAAAAATTTCGCCACACGAGTTGTATCCTCGGTAGCTCAAATGGTTACAGCATTCATCGGCTTGAGACGAAACGCCGCAGGTTGAAATCCAGTACGGGGTGATTTTTTTTCTTTCTTTAAATTTTTTTTTTCATGATATTGGAAGACAAACAAGCAGAACGATTTCTTTATGGTGAGAAATTCCCGCCGCCTAAAGACATAGGTGGTAATGGTGTGTTGCCAACCTAAAGCCGGGATGTTAGGCTTCGAGCAAAAGTAAGTTTACGGCTATCTTATACTCCGGAACGGAACACTTTAACGGCAAGCGCTGACATTATGGCGGCAGAAATAGGTAAGGCGGTGGTACCAATCCTTGCGAGTCGCTGCGAAACTCTACCACCTAGTAGAATGTTACGGTGTTAGTAACGATATGCCTATGTTCACCTTTTACGAGCTACCTGGCAGAAAGGCAGACGGTCTATTCTGCAAAGGAGCCCGATGGAGCTCACGGGAAAAAAAATCTATAAAAATCTGAAGCACAGGGCAAGTGATAATATAAATTACATTGAGATAAGTAGGTACCTACCTAGATAAAGAAAAGACCATTCAAATAGAATTCAGATACGTAATTCTAAAATAATAAATTTAGATGAAAATTTATTTATCCTAACGATATAAGCATAACCAATCTTGAAAACTGTAATACCTACACAAAAAAAACAAATCGACAAACAAACAAAAATTACAAAAAAAATCTAAGGATTTTCTTGTACCTAATCATTTCAATTATTTTTTCTGGAATAGATATCGTCAATAGCAACTAGGTACCTATAGCGCTTTTAATAGTTTACATAATACCTACCTATGTCATAAACATGAAAACTAGTTGTTGCACGCGGCTTCGTCTTCATGTACCTAGCTACCTACATATAACTTATTTCATCCTCCTGAGGGATGCCCCACTCTCAGGATGAACAGTAACCTATGTCGTTATCCAAGGCGTAATTTATTTGTTACATACTAGAAAAATATTAAAATCGCTTTGCCTGTTTTGACGTGAGAAACAGACATAAAAACACACATATTTTCGCATTTATAATACTGATAAAGATGAGTTATGTAGGTAGCTATTTTAGCGTTACAAATCACAATAAACTTCGCTGTTCATAAACCCCCAAGGAAAAGGGTTTCTGGTATCTATTTAAGTATTTCTATGTAATATGTAGTATCGTTGACTAACACCCATAAAACAAGCATATAATTTGCTTACTTTGGGGTTAGATCCAATTTGTGTGACTAGTCCAGGGATATTTATCTATTTATTTATAATTTCAATGCGGATTTTGTTTGTTTGAAACCTCACGTGATCAGGATGGTTCTTAGCTATAGGTAGGTAGGTATTACATTTATATTAAACATTTTTAATTGCAGTATGAGGTAGGTATTAATTTTACTGGAATATCTAGAGATGTCGCTTTCAGGTATGCTGCCGTGCCTATAATGTAGGTATTTAGGTATAAGTATTGCTAAGTATAAACAATTATTTAACGGAACATAACATACCTATGTCTTTCTCCATTCTTCTATATGTATCCACAAAAAATATACCTACCATATACCTATCTCTCCATTGCGAGGGAAAAGAAGTTCACAAACATACCTCCAAACTTTCGCATTTAATATTTAATTTTTTTTATTATTTTTTGTTCAAAAATATTTTTTTTGTAATTTTGCAATAATTATAAAATACTTAAAAGTACATTATATAATATTAAATTTACTTATGTACTTTATTTTATTTAATCTATTACAAAGTAGTGTTGTCTAAATAAAAAAGCAAGAACGGTGCTATACTCACTGATGTGCTAAATTAAGAACAACTCACATCACTAATAAACTAAAAATAACCAATGACGAACTATGACTGACTATCACATGAACAAAATATTCTCGCTTTTTCAACTCATTCAAATCATTCAAATTCATTAATAAACTCAACGTTTTGAATTTGGAAACTCAAAAAGCGTTTTTTAAACTCATTCGAAAATACGCGTGCTTTCAACTTGGAAGCAAAAATTGGACTGGTTTGCATTGAACGTTGATTCTCCTTCCTGATTGGTTAAAGTTTAGGAATGAGATATAAATAGCCAATAGGGTGGGTTTTTGGATATTAAGGGTCCCGCCTCTTATTGGTTGCCGTGTAAGCTCGCCATTTTTCAAATTGTGAAACAATTGAGAATGAAGTAGGCGTATTCTCGTCGTTCCATTTCCGAAAATGAGATATTTTAGTCTGGCTCATGCAACAGCTGATTGTACTTCTTTTAGGACGTATTAGGAACTAAAACTATTTGTATTTCACTAATTTGTTCTCTGTGTTATCACAAATGCATACTTCTCTTTTTAATATTTGAATTTAGAAGCTTTTTTTCTTAATGTAGAGGCTAGGTATAACATACAAGTGTTTTTTGTTCTAATAAGTACTCAAAGGTTGAAGTCAACATTAGATGTAGGAATGTCAAAACCAAACAAAAAATAATATTTTTCTAGTTACTGTAATCTCTTTGTGTATTGTTTAAACAATTTGTTTACATTGATCCCAAGTGGTAGAGTTCTGGGTAGGTTAGCAAAATCTTTTGCGTTTGCGTATATAGAACGCTTCCTATCAACCCAGATTAAAGGTGGTATACCACCTCTAATCTATTTCGATTCTATAACGTCGGAACTTGTTAGTATCTTGTTCCAGTTTAAATAAATAAACTCTGCAAATTTACTTAAACAAGAAGCTTGCCTAAAATCTTATTGGAGCATTGTGTTGGTATTAGGTATACCTACCACTAATATTATTCGTTATTAGCAAATTAGGTACTATTTTCTTGCTATTAGGATAATCCCTACATGTTTGTTTTAAAAACTTTGTAAAATCTGTACTGTAGGTAAAAAAAACAAAAATATATTGATGGTATTTGATGGTAGAGTTCTATATTAACTCATAGATAATGCCATGGCAGTGCTTATAAGTGTAAAAAGTTATTGAGAATTTCAGCAAAATGTAGGTATCAAACTAAAAAACGAAAAAAAAATATTAGCCACTTCAGTCCAACTCTGCACATGTTGTTTTTTTAGTTACTTTTTGCATTGTTATTTTGTTTGCGAGATTAATCAGCTGTTATTTAAATAATTTTGTTGTTATGGTAAGATATTCATCTCATGTTAGTTTTGTCATGGTCCAACTAATGATTTTTGAGTTATGCTTAATAATTTATATTTTTTAGCTATCTCGTCAAGATATAATCAGTAATAATCATATTGTCAATATAGAAGAAATTTTATGTTGAAGCATTAGTGAAATAATTGGAATCGGTTTATTGCAGTTTTACTGACCGGAAACTATTTATACCTCACCACACAGTTCTAACATGTAGGTACTGAAGCGACACAAAAAAAATATTATACGTACCTAGTTATACTTTCAAACAACAGACCAGTTGGTAGTTTTGGCGCCATCAAGAGAAAAGATGGTAGAAGTTTTTTCATAATTTCGTGTTGATATTGAGTGAAATTAGTCAATTTTGGTGGCATTTTGTACGATTTTGTCCAGTGAAAGTGCACAAATTAAATAATCATGAAAAAATTAACGTATCGTGTATTTCCTCGATTTCGCCAAATCTCCTTACATGAGCTTGTGTAATGAGGCCGCCGCTTTACCCATGAGCCTGACATGACTTACTGACGACTTATGACTAATGACTTATTATAATTCATCAAAATTGATATAATATTTGATGAAAATTTCTACTTGACGAATGGCAAAATACTAACGTGAAGGCCAAAACTTAAAGAAAGAAAGAAAAGACCAGATAAAACCAATAAATATAGTTTACTCAATTCCTATTTCCATGGTATCTACCAAGACATTAGAATACAATGCGAATAACCCTAACGAAAAAAAGAAAAACGAATAGGTCAGGACTCTACCAACTCTATCTTCATTAATGTTAGATCAGTTACCGAGGGCGGTATTCCCAAACAATTACGACTTAGGGACCTTCAAGAAAAGAGCGTAGGGGAAAGCGGGGTTCGACGTTCCGATTTTAAAGTAGGGCACAATGTTACTGAAATGGACAGACTGCAATTTATGACTCCTTTATAAATAGAGGCAGAAATTATTCTTGTTTTAAGTAGTATATTTAAAATTATTAATAATCCTAATGTAATAAGGGACAAGATATTTTTCTGTAGAGAGTCAACAAGGAACAACTCGCCCCACGATGGGGCTGGTTGTTCCTTCTTTGAGGCAAGTTGTTCCGCTGTCAACTTCTGACACAAAATATACAATATTAATGGGATAGGTATGTATAAAGTAAATAAAGCACAAGTAACTGTATGTTTATGACAGCTTTTATTAGAAAAGTGTACAAAATCCTAAAGATTTTTATGTACTTTCAATAACTTGAATGATTTACAAAAATAAAACTACAAAAAAAACCTTGTTTCTAATAGGTAATGAAATTCAACCTAACTAATTGGTTTAAGGCTGTTGTAAAGGTTTAAACATAAACCAACAGTGACTAACTCAAATTATGTCATATTTATTGAAAAAAACTAAATAAAAATAAAATAATTCTAGAATTTCAGTTAAGTCATTTTTCCATTCAGTTTAATACAACCATCTTTATTGAGATCAATTGTCTATTCAGTGCTTTGCTTTGTAATAATTATCTATATCATTATTATACAATTATTTAAAGATTCATCGCCAGAGTTGCTATAAGAATAAACATAGGAATGAACTTCTTCAGATTTAAGGTATTTTAAAATGTGCCCAATTCTTGCACATAATACATTCAATCCATTGCTCTCATGGTTGTGAATTGGAATATGAATCACAACATAATATACAATACCATTCCAGGCCATATTCTTCGATATCATTTTCATTCGCATACGCTGCCAATTCATCTTTAACTAAAGTGTCTCATTCAGCAGCTACTCTGGCACGCATCTGCTTAAACCCCTTTGAAGCTACTATCTTTTTTTGGTTTCAATACAGTGATAACTCCTTTTTCATCTATTAATTTCTTGAAGAATCCAGTAACACTGTGCCGGTTAAAAGAAGACGCGCATCCTGCACGTAGTGTCGGGCGTTCTTTTGGAAAAAGCCATATTTTTTTTCAAAAAACCCGTGAACTATTTAGCTCCCGCTTATCAACTAAGACCTTTTTCCTCATCCTAAAAGAAAGTTTTAACTCTATACCTACTTATTATGAATGGCTAAGACGTAAGTATGACTTATTAATAAATAAGTCATACTTACGAGTGTCATTATGGGGCACGTTGTTCCACGGAACAACTAGCCCCCAGCTAAAGGAACTTTGAACCCCAAATTTCAATTTGAAAATGATTACTTATCATACTAAAATAGTTCATAAAAAGCTAAAAATCACATTGAAAAATAAGTCTGTATAGTATTTCCAACAGATAATGACAAACCACGCTCAATTCAATCTAAAAATAACTTCAATAGACCAAAAAGTATACGGAAGAAAAAATTTACTTACGTACTGTTTATGTGACTCCTATCAACTACCACTATGAAGCGCCGACAACACACCACTAAAATGGTTGCCGCAATAGCGCGATCGCAAGACGTTTCGCAGGGCAATTTACATCTATTGCTATCTCTTTGCGTTGCGAAGCTAAATGCATCGGAACAACCTACCTCCGGAACTTTGAACCCCGCTCTCCCCTACTCATTCCTTAAAGGTCGGCAACGCATCTGTGGTACTCCTGGTGTTGCGGATGTTAGTGGGCGGAGGTGATCACTTTCCATCAGGTGACCCACCTGCTCGTTTGCCTCCTCTTCTATAAAAAAAAATGTCAGCAATTCTATTTTTAAAAAAGATGTATAAAGCAAATGGTAAGTGATATGCTTACGAACAGCTGCAAGACCGTCACCAACGTGAAGAATAAGGGCAACATATTAAGAATCTCTAGGGGAGGGCCCCATAGAGATTCTAAAAAATTGCCAAATATTAAACAAATATTCCCATGTCTTCGACTTGATTTGCTTAGTCGATTGTTTTCGTACTTTTGCAGTAATTTGATACTATTTAACCAGGAAGTGAAAGGCTAGACAAAAGATCGAGGGCATAAGGATTTCGATTTTGCATTTCGACTTTGCCTACAACTCATACTTTTCTTAGATTCTGTATCAACTTGCTATACCATCGGCTGGAGTCACTTCTTTTTTAAATTCAATATAAGAAGCAGGATGTGCTGAAAACAAATATGACATGACCTACGTGATAACATGTTGTTCAGAAGCACAGTACAAACATGAAACAGTATGGAAACTGGCTTAGTTGACAAAATACCTATAATTGAAACTATAGGATTGTCATGTTTTTTCATGAATCGATTTTTAATAAATACGTAGGTACCTAGTAGTACTAATAATAATATGACGCTGGTTAATCCCAGCTATAGACGAATATGCTCGTGACAAAATATCGCGGAAACAAATAACATGACCATACGTCTAGAGGCGACACTTCCTACAACCGGACCGCAAAGACCGCTTAGGAGCCTCGTTTATGCGCATGTTTGTGTAAGTGTGCCATTTACAAACGTTTGCAGATTTCCCTAATCTTCATAGATGTATAGAGTTAGAACTCTACCATGACAAATCTGTCACGATGTCAAACCCAATTGATGTTGAAGTTTTTTTTATGACATGTGTAGACAAACAAGCAAACGAATTTCCTGATGGTAAGAAATTCACGTAGCCTAGAGACACCAAAGGTGGTAATGGTGTGTTGCTAACCTGAGGCCGGGATGTTAGGCCTCTAGCAAAAGTAAGTTTACCGGCTACTTTATACCCTCCGTACTGGAACTAGTCAGCGGAGCAGTGACGTCATGGCGACGGGAAAAGGTGAGGTGTTGGTACCAATCCGGGCGATTCGCTGTGAAACTCTGTGTTCCGGTTCGGAGGGTAAGGTAGCCGGTAAACTTACTTTTACTCGAGGCCTAACATCCCAGCCTCAGGTTGGCAACGCACCATTACCACCTTTGATGTCTCTTGACGGCGGGAATTTCTCACCATCAGGAAATCCATCTGCTTGTTTGCCTTTCAATGTTACAAAAAATATATATATATACTAGCTGCCCGTTCCGGCTTCACTCGGATGGTAATTTTTTTACCATAAATTGAGATATAAACTATCCTATCTCTCAAGTTGGATCGAACTGCACATGGTGTAATTTTATTATAATCGGTTAAGTGGCTTAGGAGTCCATTGAGGACAAACATTTTTGTTTTGGTACCAGTTTACTAGCCACCCTACCCGTCAGACTAGGTGGCTGATTCCGTATTTTTTTAGTGATGATCACTGGGAAAGTATACATCAAATAGCTGTCAAATGACGTGTTATATATTTGCTATCTCCTTTGACCAATAGAAATACAGTAGAGATAGCAAATACAACACGTCATTTGACAGGTACTTGATGTACACTTTACCCAGTGATCATCACTAGAAAGATACCCCGCAAAACTTGCACTTAAAAAGAAATTTCATTATAGCGGAAGAGAAAAGAAAAGAAAGAATCCATCGATTCTAATCGGGTAAATTGCTGCACAGCACTCTGTCACCAGTAGTATTGTTACTCATTTAAACTACATTCACAGATAGTCTATACGCAGAGGACCCAGACTATGGCGAAAAAAAACGTATCTTCACGCCCATAAGTAGGCAGAGGCACAACCAGGGCACCCACGACTAGCCAAAGACACTAAGTCCCACAATGTGATAGGTGGCAAGCTTATCGCTAACCGGGCACATATCCAATTCCGAGCAATTTTTTTTAATTAGAAAATTGGAAAAACCAATATTCTTTTTGTTGCCCGACCCGAGATTCGAACCTAGGACCTCATGCAGTCAAGTCCAACAACTGAACCGCTAGACCACAGAGACGATAAAAATATTAAAAATATAGACGACCAAGGCCAAAAAAATTACCATCACGCCCATTTCTTATTACCTACTTACAACCAACGACAAGCCGAAGACGCTAAGTCCAACAATGTGATAGATGACAAGCCTATCGCCAACCGGCACATCCAGACAACGTCAATTTTATTAGAAAATTGAACTTATACATTTTCTTTTTTTTTTTTGCCCGACCTTAGTATCAAACCTGGGACGTCAAAAAGTCAAATCCAAACCCGAACCGCTTAACTACAGAGGCAATAGTAAATGATATTGAAATTCAAACTCAAAAAAATATTATATTTTAAAAAAGATTGGAAACAAACATTATTTATTAGTCTACCATGACTGTCTTATATCTCTACTGCGCGCTTGCAAAAAATGTATGAGTGTAGGGGAGAGCGGGGTTCGAAGTTCCGATTTTAGAGTACAGCACAATATTACTGAAATGGACAGACTGTAATTCATGATTCCTTTATAAATAGAGGCAGAAATTATTCTAGTTTCAAGTAGTATAGTTAAAATTATAAATAATTCTAATGTAATAAGGGACAAGATATTTTTCTGTAGAAAGTCAGCACGGAACAACTCGCCCCACGATGGGGCTGGTTGTTCCTTCTTTGAGGCAAGTTGTTCCGCTGTCAACTTCTGACATAAAATATATAATATTAATGGGATAGGTATGTATAAAGTAAATAAAGCACGCGTAACTGTATGTTTATGACAGCTTTTATTAGAAAAGTGTACAAAATCCTAAAGATTTTGATGCACTTTCAATAACTTGAATGATTTACAAAAATAAAACTACAACAAAAAACATAATTTCTAATAGATACTGAAATCCAACCTAACTAATTGGTTTAAGGCTGTTGTAAAGATTTCAAACATAAACCAACTTTGACTAACTAAGATTATGTCATATTTATTAAAAAAAATTATAATATCGATCACAGAGGCGATAATTATAATTATCGCCTCTGTGGTCTAGCGGTCCGGGTGTTGGACTTGACTGCGTAAGGTCCCGGGTTCGAATCCTGGGTCGGCCAACAAAAATAAAATTGGATTTTTCCAATTTTCTAATTACAAAATGTTGGTCGGGATTGGAAATGTGCCCGGTTGGCGATAGGCTTGCCACCTATCACATTATGGGACTTAGTGTCTTCGGCTAGTCGTGGGTGCCTTGGTTGTACCTCTGCCTACCTCTTCGGGGATATGGGCGTGAAGATACTTTTTTTTATTAAAAAAATAAATAAAAAATCCAATAATTCTAGAATTTCAGTTTATTCATTTCTCCAATCAATTGATTACCAACATCTTTATTGAGATCAATTGTCTATTAAGTGCTTTGCTTTGTAATAATTATCTAAATTATTATTATACAATTATTCAAAAAGAGTCGCTATAAGAATAAACATAGGAATGAACTTTTTTAGATTTTAGGTAGGTACTACACCGGAAACAATTATGACCAAAATACAGGAGATTACAAAAAACTCTGTTATCACTTTCTCTCTCGTTTTCTTCTTTTACAACTCTACAACAATGTCAAAAACATTGACGTCAAATCTGACTCTATAGTAGTGGTATCTTCACGCTTTTGCATCATAGCAGATATGCTATGATGCAAAAACTTTAAGAGTACCCTACACTGAAAACAAGTATAGCCAAAATACAGGAGCTTACTAAGAACTCTGTCATCACTTTCGCTCTCGTTTTCTTTTTTTACATCTTTACAATAATGTTAGAAATATTGACTCTATAGTAGTATCTTAGCGCTTGCATCTGCCCGAGATGTACGCAGAGGCAAAACAAGACTACCCACAACTATCCGACAACACTAAGGCCCACAATGTGATAAATGGCAAGCCTTTCGCCAACTGGGCATATGTCCAACACCGGGTAACGGTATTTTTATTAGAAAATTGAAAATAAACACTCTTTATTTTTTTTGTTGCTGAATTCAGGGCATCGAACCCGAAACCTCGAGAAATCAAGTCCGATGCCGGACCACTAGGCCAGAGAGGCATAGAGGAAAACCTGACTCTAACCTAGGACATTGATTAGAAAGTCTTACCAATTACGTTAATACTTATTATTCTGTGGTCTTACCATATTTTTAATAGTAGTACTTAACCATGGTTTCGGTGCTAAAGAAATCGTGCCCCTATGTTTCCAATTGTTATATTTCAATTGGAAAGAAAAAGATGATTTTCACGATTAAGATCTTAACTAACACCATATGTTTAAACTTGAAACAATACGGAAGTGTACCGAAAATACACATTATCAAAGTTGTTTCCCGCCTAAGTTTGCTCATTTTGCCTCTATTCTTAGCTTCATAAAGAGCCAACAAAAAAACACTAGTCTTCTAAATCTTTGAATATTTAACCTTATTACGAATAAAATAAGGGTGCATGGAAACGCAAACTAGTGATGTTTGATAATAATGCATTGAATACGGTGATTATATGCTTATTTGGATTCTTTTGTTGGGCTTTTGAAGGGATACAGGAACCTTTGTTCGATGACATTTAGCGGTAGACATCTTGTTTTGTATGTCAAAAATACGTAGCGATTTAGAGATCCTTCTGTTGTCGGCGCAAACTTTTTTTTTTGTTTTGAGTAACAACTCTGAAATTAAATACATAAGTACCGGTTTCATTCACATTTTTTTAATTAAAATATTTCATACACGATCCTAAAATATATTTTTTTTATTACAATTTAACGAGTATTTAAACTTTGGGTTGTTGATAGTTTGCACACATGAACTAAAGGCTTTATTTGCAATCGGATACTTAAGGTAAAGTATCTTCATGCCCATATCCCCACATAGGCAGATGCACAACGAGGGCACCCACGACTAGCCGAAGACACTAAGTCGCACAATGTGGTAGGTGGCAAGCTTATAGCCAACCGAGCATGTATCCAATCCCGGGCAACGTTATTTTTAATAGAAAATTTAAAATTTTCATTTTTTTATTTTTGTTTCCCGACCCGGGAATCGAACCTGGGGACCCCAAGAAGGAAGGTCCGACGCCGGACCGCTAGATCACAGAGGTAGTACTAGATAAATAAATTTCACGGAACCCTCCAACAATGAACAGCCGGCAGTCAAGTACACTTCACAGACGGTAACAATAACATGAATAGAGATGTGGAGATAACACAGGGGTTTTATCCTGATATAGATACTGGAGATACAACTGATTGCCAACTAATAGGTGGAAGTTAATCCTGTCTTATCCTATTCAAGTTTTCTATGGGATTAGCAAGCTTTCGTGGCTTTACAGTAGGGATGTGACGACCCCATCACCCACAGGAATAGTTAATTAGATTGATAGACTATCGACTGGTGTTATCATACTAGGTGTTCTAAATATAATGACTCAGCAGGTTTGTGTCACGTACCATTTTTTATGTATTATAAATAAGTACACATGTTTTATTAAAAATAAAGTAAACGACTGCATAGTTTCTGATATGTTTATTAAATAAAAAAAAGGTCCAGGACAAGTTACACAAATTGAATCAAACCCCAAAGTAAGCAAATCATAATATGCTTGTGTTATGGGTGTTAGTCAGCGATACAAATACATAGAAATACTTACTTATTTTTTTTTTTATGATATTGGAAGGCAAACATGCAGACGGATTTCCTGATGTTAAGAAATTCACGCCGCCTGGAAACACCAAAGGTGGTAATAGTGCGTTGCCAACCTGACGCCGGGATGTTAGACCTCGAGCAAAATTAAGTTTACCGGCTACCTTACCCTCCGAACCGGAACACGTCATGACGTTATGGCGGCAGGAATAGGTAAGGCGGTGGTACCAATCCGGGCGAGTCGCTGCTAAACTCTACCACCTAGTCAGGTGTCACGGTGTTAGTGACGGTGAACCTATACTCGCCTTTTACGAGCTGCCTGGCAATGAAGGCAGGTGGTCTATTCTACAAAGGAGCCCGGACCAACACGGGGAAGCTACTAAATAGATACTAGAGTAAATTTAATAAAAACCCAGACCCGAAAATGCAGACATTTAAATGTTCGTCACACAAATAACTGCCCCCGTTGGGAATCGAACCCGAGCCTCACAGTTAGCCATGTAAGCTAGCCACTCGACCAACGAGGCGGTCATTATATTTTTAAAATCTTAAATATGACTACCTACTATGGCCCCTTCTTCACACGGGTATAAAATATACATATAAACCTTCCTCTTCAATCACTTTATCTAACAAAAAAAACCGCATTAAAATCCGTGCCATAGTTTTAAAGATTTAGGCATACATTTATTGATTAGGACATAGGGACAGAGAGAGCGACTTTGTTTTATACTATGTAGAGATAGTGATAGTAAAGACGCAGCGGAACGATGTTATGGTAGGTAGATGTATGGTAAGAAAGTGATATAGGCTACATTTTGTCCTCCTACGTAAAAGGATTCCAATGGAGGAGAACAAAGGAAGACATCCAGTAAACTAAAGTAGGCAGTCATCATTTCACAAAAATATAAAAACTTAAACAAAAAAATTAAATTAACAAAAGATAAATAAGTGCTCTAAATAATTGCTCTCGGTTAAGTTCATATGTAACAGTTTCTTTAGCTGTCCGTTTAGGTACTCGTAACTATTACGATAAATATTAAACTATGTAACATTTCCTAATAACCATCTTCTCATATAATAATTGAAAACTAAAATTTAAAAATGACATGACACAAAAACTTAATTTCCCTTTAAAAACTAAAAAAAAATTATGACATTCTCTTAATCTCCCCACTATCACCCCCACAACTTTTAAACGGTTCAACCGATTTTCATCAAACTTGTCTAAGAAAACTCGCACGTAAGTTACCTTTTAATGTAAAAAAAAAACTAAATTGAAATCATTGCATCCGTTCGGGAGTTGTGATGCCACAGACAGACACACAGACAGACACATCAAATCCATATCACCCCTCTTTTTGAGTCGGGGATTAAAAATACACTATACTCACTTCGACGAGATAGACATAAAAACTAATACAATTATGCATTTTAAGTACCTACTAGTGGTCGCCCATCGGTCGAAAATCGACCATAATAAATTTTAATATCTTCATTTCTCAAGACCAACTGCTTTGTTTCCAAACTTTTCAGTGCGCCATCTGCGATATTTTATCGTTATCATCAATATATTTGTTTGTGTGTGTCAAATGCATGGTAGTGTGGGTAATGTAATATTTATTGATTTAATGTACTTTATAAGCATTGTTATTCAAAAATATTAGCATTCCACACTTCTCCTACACATAAACTATAAGTGTGCCATTTTATTCTCTCAATTTTATGGCCCTGCGCCTGCGCAATTTTCTTAAAAAGGGGTCCAAAAATTTGGCATCACGTATTAATTTAATATATGTATATAGATTGGTAAAGTTTACCACTTGAAACATTCAGTCAAAACCGTTTCAAATAAAAATATCAAAATGATTAAAATATCAAATAAACAAGAGCATTTACATCTGATATTAACACAAATTATTATTATTGCTGTGCTGTAACATATTTTAAGCATACGCTAATTAACATATATTAGTATTTTAATTACATAAGACCAAATGCGAAGACATATTGAATACTTGCTTTTAGAATTTAACTAGATTTTGCCCCTGTTATTTCCGCGTAATAATATAGTTTAGTATATATTAAATTACTAGTTGTTTATCCAGGTCTCTAAGGAAACCCATTTAGGTAACTAGATACCTAAACAGTAACCCTTGTTCAACTTTGTGGTGTAGTGGTCCTTTGTTGGACTGTAATTCATGAGGTCCATGAGTTCATGAGTTCGATCCCTGGGTCGTACAACACAGAAAGAAAATGCTGTTTTTTCAAGGTAGGCTATGAGATTACCATTAAAATGCTTGATGTCTTTTGCTAGTCGTGGGTACCCTGGTTGTGCCTCTGTCTACTCCTTCGGGGATACGGGCGTGAAGATACTTTTTTTTCTTTTAAAATGTTAATGTGCATTGGTGTCTTTGTCCTTCTTTTATAATGCATCGGAACAATGTTATTGGTATTTTTTTCTGTAGAGATAGTAATGAGGCTGGAGAATGATGTAACCTCTGCCAACGAATTCGAGGATACGAGCGTGAAGGTACTTTTTTGCTTTATATTCTTCTTATTATCTTAACACACCAGAATAATACCATAACTTCTCAACGAAACGTCCGTGGCATCGTTGAGAAGGACAAACAAACTAACACACTTTATGATTTTCTTTAACATGGATTTCTGTAAATTAGTCTAATCTTAAGCTACTCCAGAAGTAATTAAAAAATGTATTCGACCTTTAAAAAATTAAATTAAGTAGATGCAAAATATGAAAAACATTTTTCTAGCAGTTTGAATAAAAAAATGTGTTAGAAAAAACTTTTTGTCGTATATTATTTTAGCACAGTCAAAGTGCTAAAAACCGACTTCGGTTTCGATAACTTATATTTAGTATGCGTGTGACTGCATGAGGTCCCGGGTTAGAATCCCGGATCGGCCAACAAAATGAAAAATTGGATTTTTCCAATTTTTTGCCCGGTGTCCGGTGTGAGCGGTTGGCGATAGGCTTGCCACCTATCACATTGTGGAACTTACTGTCTTCGACTAGTAGTGGATGCCCTGGTTGTGCCTCTGCCTACCTTTTCGGGGATATGGGCGTGAAGATACTTTTTTTATATTTAGTAATAAGTAAGTAGTTACCTAAATACAAAAAAATGAGTACTTTCCCCTATTTAGATAAGTTTTCATTTTCAGACCCATACTGAAGAACCTATTTTCAAATACAAAAACAATTTTAAAAATCGATTCAGTAATGACGGAAAAGTCAATTAACATACATTAAAAAATATAGGAGTCGAACATGTAACCTGCTTCTTAATTAAAAATTTAATTAATTCTTTCTTAAAATAAACAACCTACCTACATTTCATAATTATTAAAATTAACAATTAGTTTTGCAATCACCCAAGTGGTCTAGTGCTCCGATGTTGGACATAGCTTTATGAAGTCCCCTATTCGATTCCAGGGTCGAGCAATAAAAGATTTTTTTTCAATTTTCTATCTAACCAAAACACAAAACACCGTTGCTGAAGATTGAATAAGTGCCCGATTGACTCCTACCACAATGTAAATTGCTACAACTTGATAGATATCAAGTCCAAAATTCGGCTACTCGTAAGTAGCCTGGTTACACCTCTACCAATCTTCAGGCATACGGGTATGAAGATCCATTTTTTTAAAATAACAAACTTGAAACATAATATAAAAAAATCAGACCAAGAACTATAGCAATTTATGACATAAAACCTTATACTTTCTATAAAAAGTAAAAAACGTTCTATTTTTAAAAGCTCGTACTAGAGACAAGGGCCATAAATTCAAGAGGTTTTCGGATCAACGACAAGGGGTGTTATTCAACAATTTATCATAATACAGGGTGTTAACAATATGCTTAGTAATGACTTAACTGCGGTAATAATAGACTTGCCCCTTCATTTGGGGTTCCTTTATCTAGGTTTTGTATAGAATATTTTTTTTCGTCTATCAATATGTAACGATGATCGAATTCACAATGATTTTATAAAGTTACAAGTGATTTGTTTGATTTTACAGTCAAATTGCAGGCTGCTATCACTTACGTATTATTGTTACTGATGGCCAGTGCTAGATAGAGTGTTTGATGGAATCGAGAGAAAATATGGAGGCAGAGTTTTCATAATTATTTTGTATTTAATACGGGAAAAGGGGGAAATGGGAGTCACTTAAGCGATAGTTAAAATAACGAAAAAAAATATTGTGCTATATTTCTTAAAATAATTTGCTTACATACTCTAACTAATTGTCTATCAGCCTCAATTTAATTTTTTTCATATAGAATCATACTTTGGCAAAATTGAAGTTTTTAAAAAATATCAGCCTTGACCACCATTGCCCTAACATGTGGGTAATTGTAGTCAGCCTGTAGGACAATGAGGGTCAAGGTTCCAATTCTTATATTCAGCATCTATCGCACATGTAGCCCTCAGGAGAATCCTATTCTATGCAGTCTGTGTGGGCCCGCAGTCCGCAGGGTATACATCGGTTACACATTTCGTTGTTACGGCCAAATTCGGAGCAGATCAAACAAATGTTGCTAGACTCGTCTTCGTTGTCATCACATATATGAGTCTGACTAATATATTAGCACAGTAAAACATCTAATAATTAAACCTGTTTCAACTAGTTTGAACTGTGTTTGATCTAGGTTTCAACTAAGCTGAGACCAAGTCGGTTGACTTCGAAACCTAGCCCTGTCCATGATGTGAACACTCCCAAGATACTAATGAAAGACCATTGGTGTGTCCTGAACTTTATTGACTATTGTCTAGTGTAAATTGAGCCTAATAATCAGGGTTAAGAACGAACTACATATCATTGCTGAACAGGTAATTTTTACTCCAAACATTTAAGATTGACTGAAAAACACGATCAACTTTTATCCGAAGTCGGTTATAAATGTTGATACACAAAACAAAGTAGCGGGTTGCCGCTCCGCACGTCTAACACTGATAGATAAACACGAAAATTGACAACGTCGCACTTGTACTTCACGGGTACCTTAATTAGATATCGGTTTTATTAATACCGGTATTCGCTAGGTACCGGTATTCGCTAGATACCGGTACTGTTAGTACCGGTACGCCTCCGATTCCGGTATCGCACCGAGGTACGCAAATATACCGATACTCAAAAATACCGGAATTTCAAGCCCTGCTTATGACTGATGACAACTTATAATTGATATTAAATTTGATGCAAATTTCTACTTGACGAATGGCAAAATACTAACGTGAAGGCCAAAACATAAAGAAATAAAAAAAAAGAAATGTTATTATAAAAATTAATCAACATGTATTTGTATGGCACAGTACTTTTATTGTTTTGATTGGTTTGTTTTATAATTTTATTATGAAGTTTATAAGTATAATTTTAATATTATCACGTTAAATGTTTTACTTTCATTATTAATTTTCTAAAAAAAATATCATTTATACTACATATAACAAAATAACTAACCCTAGTTTTAAGTACCTACATATTATGTTTGTATTATATATGCACACTTAAATAGTGCAAAATAAGTTGGAACAAAATTGTTAATAACATCTACCTACTACAATACTTTTTTTGCCAATAAAATAAATTCTAATTCTAAACTTCAGAAATAGTTAAATACATACCGAAATAATAAGAAACACCCAGAACCGGAAAAGCACACTTGGCTGTCCCCGTCGGAAATGGAACCCGAGCTTACGGTTAGTTGGTGGAACTAGGCGCGTAGGTACGCTAGCTCTTTGACCAAAGAAGAGAGAAAAATTAGTCAATTTTGGTCATTTTCTATATTTTTTTTGTCAAAATGCGCAAGTGACTTCAGAAAAAGGATATTTTCTATTCGACTGTTTTTTTTGTTTGTTTGTTACGCAATTACTCGGCCAATAGCCAACCGATTTTGATGGTAACTTTTAGAAAGAGAGGCAATGATTTTTATATTAATGCTATATTGATCTGACAAATGGTTTTTGAGCTACATAGGGACGACCTCATCACCATGTGGGACCATTTTAAAATACTTAATATACTAACTTTGGGAAAAATTGGACTTTTGGACTCTTGGATTTTGATGACTTTTTTGAAGGGCCAGGTCTCTCTTTCGTAAAAAGAATTGTCAAATCGCGACAAGGTAATCAAACAACTGAAGTTGGTTTTTTGCGGTTTAACTGCCTTTCATTACCTATATATTTTGTGCCCGTTTTCTAGAAATGTCAGAGGAGGATTTCCTGCGTAGCGGGAAAATTGTTACGCTTGATTGACAATTAATGCCTTTCATGTAGATAAGTAAGTTTACCGGCTAGTCCTCTAAGCGGGAAGAAAACAATGACGAAAATTATATTTTAGATGCAGTAATGGGTAAATCGGTGGTAAATATTGTAAATTTATTAACTGAAAATCGTTGCTCTTTTATGACTTCCAGAGACCTTACCGTTACGGCTAATCGAGTTTACTGTACTCGTTAACGTATATAAATTATGTGATGAAAACTTATAACAGCGCCTCTATTGGTAACTAAGATCACTAAAATTTTAGACCAAAAGCGCTGTATTTCGATACCTCAATTACTGCACGTAATCTATACCAACTCATGGCAGTAGCTGAGTTTTTTATGATATTGGAAGGCAAACAAGCAGATTGATTATGAAAGAAGAAACAAAAAAGAAAGTAAGAAATTCACGCCACCTAGAGACACCAAAAGAGGTAATGGTGCATTGCCAACCGAAGGCCAGGATGTTAGGCCTCTCGCAAAAGTAAGTTTACCGGCTACCTTATCCCCCAAACCGAAACACGTCAACTTCACGCACTGATGTTATGGCGACAGGAATAGGTAAGGCGGTGGTACCAATCCGGGCGAGTCGCTGCAAAACTCTGCTACCTAGTCAGATGTCGCAGTGTTAGTGACGGTAAGCCTATACTCGCCTTCTATGAGCTGGCAATAAGGCAGATGGTCTATTCTGCAAAGGAGCCCGGACCAACACGGGGACAATATATATTTATTCTTCATAGACATTTTTTTCATAGACAACACGGGGACAATATATATTTATTCTTCATAGACATTCTTCATTAAATACTTGTCTTTGTGTAGAATGGAACCCCAATCTCCCCATTACTATAGACTGGTCGAATTAAGCAAATACAATTTATCACAATTCCACACCCTTGTTATTAGGACTTGCAGGAAGTAACGCATTTAAAACATGGCTAAGCACGAGTAGGATTCACCTATGAGGGGTTCCGTAGCAAATATCGATTAGAGATATTAAATAAACTAGGTAGTGGTCGCCCATTGGTTGAAATTCGGCCATAACAAATTTTAATATCTTATTGATACGAACGCCATCTTCATTTTTCAAGACCAACTACTTTGTTTCCAAACTGTATTATTATAGTTTGCGCAATTTGTGATCTTTTATAGTTATCATCAATATATTTGTTTGTGTGTGTCAAATGCATGATAGTGTGGGTAACGTTTTATTTTTTGAATTAATGCGCTTTATAACAAACAAAACATTATCATTAAAAAATATTAATGTTATGCACTTCTACACATAAACTATAAGTGTGCCAAATTTCATACTCCCCCGTCAGCGCAATTTTCGTAAAAAGGGGTCCAAAGTTTTGACATCACGTATTAATGTATAGATTATCTATATTACGAACAGCTAATGATCTATGACTGGAAGTCCAAAAATGTGGATGTGTGTGTGTTTTTTATTTATGGCACAAAACAGCTAGCGTGTACACGGATCTCCTAATGGTAGCTATAGGTAAAGACAACCATGGTCTATAACACCAATATAACCATATGTTACAGATGCATCGCTGTCCTATGGCAGGTTGTTATGTCTATTATGCTAGTCTACCAGTTACCCTATCCTTCCTTCCGGACCGAAATTGCCGTGTTTCGGTGTCGTGTGTCGTGTGGCAGGCGTAAGGCGATGGATCCCTACCCAAGCAAGTTACAACATAGCACTCTGCCCCAGTGCTGTGGATGGTAAAGATTCAATGAATCTTTCCTCGCCTTTTGCAAGCTGCAAGAAAAGGCAATGGTCTATTCTAAACAGGAGACCGGGACCAACACGAGGTAATTTATAATAGTAATCTATAAACACCCAGCGTGACCTTATCTTTCTTTTCTTCTCTTGTTGATCCCATCTATAATAAAATAATTATTATACAAAAAAAGAAAGAAAGAAAGAAATTTATTTGCGAAATATGCGTGTTTAAACGTTGTTACGGAATACTAATTCGTACCGACATATTCTACCACATTGTGGTGTGCAAATATCTAACTTAATTAAATATATTGTAGTTTTTATTTTCGTTATTTATATTTATATACTTTTACACATAAATTCATTACAAGGCTAGCACTTATTAATTTATATAATATATATGCGACTACGTAGAAGTTGTTAGATATATTTATTTATCCTAAAACAAAACATTTTAATAACCCTCGACCAAACGTTTATGTGATGTATCTAATCATCAATCTCACAAGCTTTCAAAAAAAATCGCATCAAAATTGGCCAATTCGTTTAAAACTTCCGTTTTTTTCTGCCTGAATGACTTCCTGCCAGGCAGCTTGTAAAAGACGAGCATATGCTTACGGTCACTAACACCATGACATCTACTACATGACTAGGTGGTAGAGTTTCGCAGTGACTCACCCGGGTTGGTACCACCGCCTTACCTACCTGTTAAGGCAACAAAAGTTATGAATATTAGTAGATATTTTTAATATTTTTTGAACGCCCATAACTCAAAACTTACCTTCGTCGCACTATCGCTCGACGGGGGCAACATAATCTATAAGTATATCTATATCTATCTCTATAGTGAAATCAAAAGTTAGTTTTACCACTTATAACTCAAGAACAAATTTACTAATTGTGTATGTAAATGTTAGTTATGTGGTGAAATTTTGCTCCGTTCCGCACAGAAAGGTAGCGATTAGATTTCAGCAAAAACAAAAAATAAAAACTAAGTATAACTCAAATAATGAAATAACATAAAACAAACGTACGAAGTTTTTCAGGGTAAATAGTAGATATAACATATTTAAAAAAATTAAAATTAAGGGGAGTTTGATTCAAGTTTTAGGTAGTTTCAATTATTTTTTTCAAAATTTTACGGCATGTGTAAATGTGACAGTTACCACGGCGTTGCCCTCGTGGTTAATGGTTCCACAGGATCATTTTTCGGGATAAAAACTATCCTATGTGTTAATCCAAATTATTCTCATTGTGTGTGCAAAACAGTTTTTGCGTAAAAGAATAAAAACAAACAAATAAACATACAAACTATCGCATTTATAGTGTTAATCAGAAAACAAACAAAAGCACTGAACCAGCCAGACAAAACGTCGGCAGTCGTCTGGAGCTTCTTATACATACAGATAAGTTTAGACGAGCATTAAATTAATTATAACAATAGTAATAAGTTTATAACAGTTGATAAGATGTACTTCGACAGCGATAACTTGATATAGGGTTGCCACTCTCAAGTTAAGTTTTTAAGAGAGAAGACACCGAAGGAACACCCGGCTTTTCCAGTTGTAAGAGGCTAACCATGGCTTACAGACACGAAAGATGTTATAACTGCGTTGCTATTCTTGGGCCTGAGTGCTAGGATAGGATAGATTTAATATTATTTACAAGCTGGAGACTGTTCTTAAACTATATGTTGGTTGAAACGATGTTTAATGCTTTAAACATCTACATGAGTTGTACTGGGACGCCTATGTAAGAAACAACCGGACGTATCGGAAAACCATCTTTATGGAAATTTGGCAAGCCATACAGTAGTGGTGGGCGAAGATTCATTTTAGTTAGTTTTGTTGAAAAGAAGTCGTAGGGAAGAGAAACCTCGATTTTTTTAAAACAATTCGAACGTCATCGGAGAACTTTCTATTTGATCATATGATAACTGAGAAAAATTACATCGTTTAGGATTACATCGTTTACTTTAGAAATGTTATTATCGTGACTGAGCTTCTGAAATAGTTCAGCGACATTTAAAACGTAATATGTATTTAACCTTTGTTCGTGGTACGAGTTGTCATAGAGGAAGATTAGTTACCTATTCTACGTAGGTATAAAATCCGACACGAAAATCTGGATCAGACAAATATCATTTCATTGCGTTGTACCTGTCAAAGTACAACTTAAATGTAAATTTCTTAAAAAAACTAAAGTTATCGATTTAATATCGCGATGCTAATACAAAGTTTGATATTTGGTAAGCTATGAAAATCGTACCTCAAACGTCTTTAAGTTTTTATGGTAGGTACATTTTCTTATTTGAATTAGGTAAGTATATCTTTAAAATTTTTTTTATGATTAATTGTACAGCTAATTAGGCAGGTAGGTCGTTTACAGATCGTATGATTTTTTTAATGGAAGAAATAATTAAATATGGAGTACCTAAATAAAACCACCATTTTGTATTGACTAATTATCTTTATTAGATGTATTAAACCCTATCTAAAAATTTAAACTCCCATTTTATAAGGACCTATACCCATACACATAAAAATGAAATTCCAGCAAGTAACAACAATGGAAATTATGGACCATTACTTTTTAATTATTCGATAATGTTTTACAATTTCATCGACCACTATTTTTTTTATTGACAACGTATATAATACGTACGTACATACGTATTATGTATATAAGGTATATACGTAAAAATAAAATTTCAGCAAGTGACAACAATGCAATTTTTCTTATTGTCTATGAGAACGATCTGTACTCATTTGGTAGCCCTAGCCACAAAGTATCGCAGGCGGTGGGGTCCGCAAGACTGCAGAGATCAGGTTACCGCGTGGTAGGTCTCATGTCTCTTGTAGCGGCTCTGTAAGAATAACTGTCACGTTATAGGTTTTTTTATGTGATTGGGAGGCAAACAAGTAGACAGATTTCCTGATCGTACGATATATACTTCGCCTATAGAAAACAAAGTTGTTAATAGTGTCAACAAGAGCCTTGGATGTTCGGCTTCTTATACTACAAAACGATTCAGTCAGAAAAGAAGTAAAACATTAGCCTTGTAAACCAAAAATGTCAGCCATATCTCGTTAATTCATACAATTTATTCGTGCATAATTTAATCTGTTGACTTTAAACGCTAGAATTATTTTTTTTATTTCAAAATCAATAATAATTATGAAGAAAACGAATTCCATGATTTAAATTAAGAACGTTAATGACAGTGATAGTTAAAACTTTCATAGATAAAAAATAAATAAAAATCACTCACTCACACGTCCATAACTAAAAGTTAAAAGGTTTAAAAATAAAATTGATTTATAATCATTAAATTAATAGTTTTCGTTAATGTCGCCCAAATATAAAATATAATAAAATAACCGTGAGACAGGTTTTAAGGGTGCAGCATGACTTTACGTGTTTATGATTATATAACGATTCACCGTGGCTTTTCTTGCACTATTATACTTCTACTGAACTATTTTTTAGAAATGTATACAGAGAAAGAGCCAATATAGGGTATGTGTGCCTATTCGCGTCCATTTCGCAGACACCGTTTAAAAAACCCTTAAAAATAAGTGTACTAACAAACTATGGAAATTAAAAGTCGTTTCTGCCTATAATACAATATATTAGTAACACATATACCAAGACAAAAGAACTGTTCACATAATTTTTCCTGTTTAAAAAAATAATGAATCTTAGCTATACAAAAAAGTTGTGTAAATAGCTATAATTTTAGTAAAAAAATAATGAACCGGCGCGCGTTTCATACGTAATTTTTCAATGTTTTAATTTTAATAAAAGATTTTATTAGTTCCTAGACCTTGCAAATGAATAAAAGAATAAAAATAATGATGAATTTGATTGATTATTGTATTTTTTAAGGTGAAAATGAGGTGGACGCGAACTCATCTTACTATTTTTAACTTGATCCTTTATTTTAATATAAAGAAATATGTTATGAGGATGTTTTTATTTTGTTTTTACCACTATTATTATGCTTGTTAAAATAGCCAATTTGCGTCCACATAATTATGGTAATAGAAAAAGATATAGATGTCGAAATTTACCTGGACGCAAACTGGATGGACGTATTATACCATATACCAGTTTGCGTCCACTTGTTTATTTAAATGCTAAATCTTAAGTAACTGATTTATAAAATTAAATCAGACAGTTATAGATAGGTGGTAGTCGGTAAAGTGCATTGTATAATCCCATCGGGACTAGTACCCACCACCGCTCCGGAAGGAAACAAGTGCATTAAACTGTTTCTGCCTTCTTCCACTTATACACAAGCAGCTATATGAGAAAATTTTAACGACATAAAGACAAATATACTATAATATACTTATATTCAGGCTTGTACTCCCCAAAGTTGGTAAGGTGCAACTAGGGCACGTACGATTAGCCTAAGATACTTGGTTCCACAATGCGATAGATGACAAACCTATTGCCAACCGGACACATGTTCTATCCCGGATGACGATATTTTCATTAGAAAATAAAAAAGATAAAGAGCATATCAACAACGAAAGAGGGAACACGATAGGTAAAAAATGAAGGAAAATAAAAATTTTTGTAAAATGGACGTGCTCGATGTGAAATCTCTAAGAGAAAATTGGCTGCCTGCAGATCTAACAAAATCTTTTAAAGATTTTAAAATGTCTATATTCTAAAATTAAGATATTGTGGATGCAAAAAAAAAATATATGACCTAGTGGTGACCTGCCTTATATAAACAATCGATGATGTAATTTTGGGCTAGAAATCATCAGAGCTGCAAACAGTAATGAACTAATGTAAAACAAAATTATCGTTATGAAAATAGTTTCGTAACTAAATGTTTAGCCTAACTGTTTCCAGACTGCAATACAAATTCTAGGTTGGAATTTAAAATTTAATTGAAATTTGGCAATCTTCATTGATGGTAGAGTTTAGCAATATTTCCATCCATCCAAATGAGGCATAACCTTAAAAGCAAAACCCACACTCAACATAAACTGTTACAAGCTGGAGGAATCCCGAGAATCTCGAATAAACTGTCAATGCAGCGCGGGAAAGTGATTAAAAAACGTACTTTATTGACAGACACGTACAAGGTTTATGTTATCTGTGGCCTATAGGTACAGATTAAAAAAATTAACACGTGTTTGAAACTTTTTGTTTTTATCTTTCATCTTTTTTGAAACTTGAGTTTTAAACCTTTTTTGTGTAAACAAACTATGTATAGGTAAGTAAAAACATAATAACCAGTAGGTATACTTGATATTTGTCGCTGTCGGCGCTTGGTAGAACTTTTATTTACATATATCTATATTTAATTAAATCATAACGTAATCATGTTAAACGCATAATAAGTACTTAACTTATACTTAATTCATTATTATAATAAATATTCTCCTTACCATTCACCATCATCATCATTATTCACCAACTAATAATTATTACCTATAGGTATTATACTATATAATCTAAGTAACAAATTACACAATTAATCTGACCCCAAACTAAGCAAATTATATGCTTGTGTTAAGGATTGTTATACTTATAATATATTAGACAACGATACCAATATGTAGAAATATTGAAATAGATACTTAGCTGCTTAAATTTAATAAAATCCTAGCCTCTAGACTCTAGAGACCCTGTATCCTCATACAAGTGCATAGACTTCTAAAAAAGCCGCTCTCTTTGTATTTGGCGAATTTGAATTTTGGCGCGCAATTTTGGGTGAGGACATACTCGTGTACTCGTATAAGTCCATAGACGAAAACTTATTGGAAAAGTTTTTTAGTCTCCATGCCACCTCTTATACTTATATAATATAATATAAAATTATATTTTTTTTTTGAAAAAAAATCTGCGGACTCTAGGCTAGACCCCGTAATACAGACCAGTGAGGGCGATAAGCCTTTGTTTAAAACCGCTATGGTTTTTGTATTTGTTAGTGGAGTTAATCCCCAGTTTCCCTCGTAATCGTGCTAAGCATCATGACTTTTCATAAATAAATGGATTTAGGTTCCGCAGAGCCTCTACTTCAAAGTTAGACATGTGTCGTTGGTTCGTTTTGTTATGGGGGTGAATTTCTTTTTATTACAATGAAGTATGGCAATGGGTAGATTGACTAAGTTGTAGACATTTGTTCCACTTTTTTTTCTAAAAACTAATACTTTTTAACTTATTCGTCAGTAAACGTTTCTACCTTTCAAACAATAAAGCCAAGTTATAAGATGGTTTCACGCAAATAACTTAAAAAGCCAATATTTTAACACAAAAGCCATTAATATTCATATCATAGGTTTTAAAAATGCAAATAAAATCATTGGTTTATAGTGTTTATAGACCTACTAAAATAAAGAATTAGGTACTAATATATATATCAATGGAGATTTATTGTTATTTGTCAAATGCAAAAACAAAAGTTTCAAAGTGATTCAAAAACTCACATTTTTTGGGGTTGATTTCACTTAATCTTTTTTTAAGTATGTACTACTATTTAAATTATGCGCTTCGGCTTTTTACTCTTTTTACATTTTATACTTTTATTTTTAAATTGGCTGACCTAATTTAAATTTAAGTGAAATTATTAGTTATACCTATGTAAAAACAACTCTATTAACTATATAGAAATCCGAATATTTCCGAAGATTGATGAATACCTATACCCGAAGCGCCTTACTTACAAAATACTTTATTTTTGTTCTTCACAAAAATCGCTAGCAAACTAGAAGAGTTATTACGAAAATAGTGCTGGTCCCAATTTTTTTCGTTGACAAAAAACTGAATAAATCGTTTAACTGCCCCAACTAATAATCCTTAAATTAAAAAAAATTCAATAATCCCCGACAAAACAAAAAATGTAATGTTGCTAAGAACCATATCGATCACCTAGAATTGAAACAAATACAATCGCACCGAAATCGATCCATTTGTTCAAAAATTATGATCCTACAGACAGACACTAACACGCACACACAGAGTTACTTATAAATCCCTCGTTTTCTATCGGGTGTTAAAAATAATCATTAACAATTTACGAGTAACTTTATTTGTGTAGGTACTTGTGACATTCTCTGTAAGTTTGGCCTGAAATAAAAGTAGTTTTATAAAAATATTTTAAAAAACCACCCACTTTATAAAATACGTTATAAAATTTTCGCGAAAAATCACAAGTTTTTGAGTTATTTTTATACACTTGAAACTTATTTTTTCACATTACAAATAAGTATCAACTTTTATTGAGCTGTAACTTTTTTGTGTTGGGGTTACTACCTTAAGTTCATATATTATTAAATATTTTATTTGATTTCTTATTTTCGAGTATTAATGACTATTTGATCAAATTATTGGTTTTGAGTTTATCATAAAAAATGTATGAAAACTTATAATTACCTATTTAAACATTTGGAACTTTCTCGAGTGGATAATGGCTTCAGAGAAAGAAATAGACCAAAAATTTCTTAAAATTAGACAGTGGATCTATTTGTCGTGCTTTACCTGAATTAAATATTTCCATCCTAGAAAAGATGCCATAATCCTCTAAAAATATGAACAACCAACGAAATAGGGTGAAATTAGGTAGAGCCTCTGCAAAACCTAAATCCTATTTTGAACGAAAATTGGCGCTGCTTACCAAAATTAAGAAATTTTGATTCTTATACTGGGCTAATATACTGGTAGATATGTAATGTTAACACTTATAAACTTTTTTCATGTAATCAAGTGTTTTGATTGTTAAGATAAAATATGTTCAGATATTGGTTTTGTTACTTAATGATGCAATAATTACTCTAATAATAAGTAATTTAGTAATTTATTCTTCCTCATTTATAATTTATTCAGAAACAGAAATTCCGGCAAATTCCGTATCGCGTGGCATTTAGAGCTATCTTCTATCTATACTATCAGTTTGTATGGATAAAATCGAAGTGTGGTTTTTCCCGCTTTCCCTGCAATTTTCGCGAAACACGCGAAACTTTGAATTTTATGTACCTAAAATGTTGCCAAGATGAGTTGATATGACTCGCACTGTCAAAAATGTATCAAATGTCATGTAGAGCCAAGTTTCTCACTACAAACGCTCCAACTCTACAAGCTCTAACTTGTCA
The DNA here is from genome assembly GCA_002245505.1 of Calephelis nemesis. Lineage (NCBI taxonomy): Eukaryota > Metazoa > Arthropoda > Insecta > Lepidoptera > Riodinidae > Calephelis > Calephelis nemesis. The sequence continues at coordinate 150,722 of NJDD01005072.1, read as the reverse complement.
ACTTTACACCTAAGTCAAAATATATAGCTTGACTATGTCGCAACCGTCATAAGGGTGTAAGTTGAAAAATGTGCCCAGCCATCATTACTTTTCTTTTGCACTGCTATACCATACTTCTTATAGCGATGAATTCTTTTTTTTATGATATTGGAAGGCAAACAAGCAGGCGGATTTCCTGATGGTAAGAAATTCACGCCGCCTAAAGACACCAAAGGTGGTAATATTGCGTTGCCAACCTTAGGCCGGGATGTTAAGCCTCGAGCAAAAGTAAGTTTATAGGCTACCTAACCCTCTGAACCGGAACACGTCATAACGTTATGGCAACAAGAATAGGTAGGTCGGTGGTACCAATCCGGGTGACTCGCTGCGAAACTCTACCACCTAGTCAGATGTCACGGTGTTAGTGACGGTAAGCCTATGCTCACCTTTTACGGCTGCCTGGCTCAGGAAGGCAAATGGTCTATTCTGCAAAGGAACTTGGACCAACACAGGGAATTAATTTTTTTTTTAATGTGTAAGGTTGTTGAAAGCTTGTTAATTTTGAGCTTTTAGAGTGAGAAGCTTGGCTCTACAAGACATCTGATAACTTTCTCACAGTGCGAGCCATATGGTCTCATCTTGGTAACATTTTATAGAAAAGGTTTTAATGGGATGACAGTAAAATTAAACTTCTTGAGACTCCTAAGACTTCTTGAGGTCCCGAGTTCGATTCCCTATTTTTCCTGGTGTTGGAAAAAAACTTGAATTTTCAATTTTCTAATAAAAAAACGTTACTTGTGATTTGATGTGTGCCCGGATGGCGAAAGGCTTGCCACCTATCACATTGTCGTACGTAATATCTTCATCTAGTCGTAGGTGCCTTGGTTGCGCCTCTTCCTACTCTTCGGGGATGGATGGGTCTGAAAACATTTTGACGAGACAACGTCTTAAATTAGGTTGCGGCTCGGAGTCACTCATGAAAAAGTGTAACGCCCGGTAACGTTACGATGAGTTACCGAACGAGAGAGAGGCCCGCCGGACCGGCGAATGCCTTGCGTCTCTCTACCACTCTTCAATAATATTCATATCAATAAATATTCTACCGAGAAAAAGACGTTGTCACGTAAAATCTTCGCCCGTAAAACCGACTTTACAGGCAACCATTTTTTTTAAATTGTCACTTTTTTATGTTGATTTTCGTGTTTTGGGGAATCAAATATTTTTTTGCTATTCTCAACGTAGCTTCCATATTGTTTGTTTATTCGGAAACTAAAATTCATAACAATAAGGAATATGCTTCTCCTATAAGATCAAGATATTAATGGTACGGTTAGGCTAGAATTACTCAGGAAATTTTACCGGCTAAGGACTCTTCCTTTAAAACCGTAACACGATAATAACGTGCACTCTCGGCAGGAATAGGTAAGACGGAGCTTAACTGGTGAGTCGCTAAACCTAGAAATGTATATGAGGATCTTCCATAAATTATGTCACGTGTTAAAAGGAGAAGGTTAACAAAATTTGGTTCAAAAGCAAGAGTGAATAGCTAAATAACTATCGACCGCACTCAGAGACATCAACTATCTTTTAATCAGTCATTAAAATAGCATTTTTCATACAAAATTCTAACTTAATGTTAGGTTACGTTAATATTTGGTGTTTATGATTGCGGTCGTAAACAACGTCTTATGAAATCTAAAATACGCGAAATTTTGGTGGAAACCAAAATCAAAAATTTATTCATTGTTTATTTTGAAATAGTTTTAAAGCTGTTTCATTTTATTTTGTGCATTATAAAAACACTAACTTCACGCCAGAGATTCCACGAATCTCACCACCTGGGAGTAGGACTTAAAAACCGCAAATTTGTTTAGCTTTATTCTTTTCAACTTTCAGGATGTAGTGTTGGACGACCTCCCACCCGGTGGACTGATGACCTGGTCAAAGTCGCGAGGAGTCGCTGGATACAAGCGGCTGGTGACAGTGAATTGTGACGCTCTTTGGGGGAAGCCTATGTCCACCAGTAGACGTCCTCCGGCTGATGATGATGAAGATAAATAAATACTAAATAATACTAAATAAATAAATAAATAAATATCTCTGGACAAGTTACATATATTGAATCTAACCCCAAAGTAAGCATATTATATGCTTGTGTTATGGGTGTTAGTCAACGACTTTAATACATAGAAATACTTAAATATATACTAGAATAAATTTAATAAACACCCAGACCCGGAAATGCAGACATCTAAATGTTCATCACACAAATGCCTGCCCCCGTCGGGAATCGAACCCGAGCCTCGCTGTTGGTCGATGCAGTCAGGCGTGTACGCTAGCCACTCGACCAACGAGGCGGTCAAAATATAGCTCCAATGGGTCATCACATTTCTACAGCAATGAACAGCAAAATGATGATGTTAAAATTGGTGTCAAGCAGAGTTGTGTGATGTCATGACGCTTGTTTATCTTGTATTTGGACAAATGTCTTCAAAGATTAAGATCATTGAATTTAGGAACGCGTATGGGCGACCAAGTGGTGAAATCCCTGCTTTATGCAGATGATGCTGTACTTTTGAACTCTATGCCATCTGAGTTTCAAACACTGGTCACAGTTATGGAAGGAGATTGTAAAGAAAGCGGCTTACATTTGAATGCGATGAGGACTTAAGTAGGTAATGGTGTTTGAAAGTGGCGTAGCTAGAACGGATGTAAGAGTTTTAGTTGACGATGCAGTGTTAAAGCAATAGAATAAAATAGTACATCTTGCTTGTGCTTTTAGCAGGAACACCACAGATGTAGAAAGAAGAGTGTGTGTAGGGAATGGTGTGAGTGGAGCGCTAGATAATCTATTTCAAAAGGAGGTTTTGAGTCAAAATGCTACACTCGCTTTGATTATCCCAACGTTGTTGTATGGAAGCGAAAGTTGGGTATGTCAGAAAGAGCATGAAAGTAGAATAAATGCGGTCGAAATGAGAGCGCTTTGGAAAATCTATGGTGTAGCGCTCGCTGACCGTATTCGTAACAATGAGATCCGAGAAAGATTGGGATCAAAAGAAAATGTTGTTGAGCAAATGAGAAACTGGTTGGTCATGTGGAAAGAATGACAAATAAAAGATTGACAAAGCAGATATACCTACCATGCGAATGTGGATGGATGTAGGTACCCGGGGAGACCAAGGTTGACATTTCACGATCAGATCGCTTGGACATCATGCGAGGGTGGTGCTAAAAGTGACAAAAACCGGCGTGTTTGTATAAAAAGGGTGATGAATGGAAAATAAGCCAGACAGGTTTGTCAGAATCGTGAGGTTTGGCACTCAATACTCTCTCAGAGAGTGTGTATTACAGGATAAGCAGAGAATGTGTATTACAGGAGAAGCAGAGAGTGTGTATTACAGGATAAGCAGAGAGTCTGGATTTGGCGTGTATTTAGGATTTTAAAGACCGTACAAAATGTATAAAAATACTTGGTAAGCGCACCCTTGGCTCCCTAAAAGTGCGGAGCAACCGTAAACTCGCTTGTATGATGATATTTAACAAATGTTGCTAAAACTTTTGTTATGTGACAAGATAGTGAAAAACAGTGATCAAGCATCCGGGTCTCCTGATGGTTGGAGACAACCACAACCTATAGATACCACAGACAAATAAATAATAATAATAAATACATATCTCTGGACAAGTTACACAAATTGAATCTAACCCAAAAGTAAGCAAATTATATGCTTGTGTTATGGGTGTTAGACAACGATTCTAATACATAGAAATACTTAAATACATACCAGAATAAATTTAATATATACCCAGACCCGAAAATGCAGACATCTAAATGTTCATCACACAAATGCCTGCCCCCGTCGGGAATCGAACCCGAACCTCGCGGTTGGTCGGCGTAGTTAGGCGTGTACGCTAGCCACTCCGTTGGTCGAGTTTGTTAGATGTTGTAACAGATTTAGCGGTGCCCGGTTGATAAGGCCTATTGTGCAAAGTCAACCGGCTATCTGATCCTACGGATAACATGACGTAATATAGGTATACCAGAGGCGGTAGATGTCTACCCGGTTAAATTGCTGTACAGGACTCTACCAGCAGTGGTCTTGTTAGTAATGAATCTGACCCTTTCACTAATGCTTTTTCGAACTGTCAGAGAAAGAGACGGATGGTCAGCTTCACTTTTGTTTTGTATAGACATAGATAGGCATTTTTGTACAGATATAGTAATCTAGTATGTTGAAACCACGAAACCAGCGAATATTCGTTATGAAAACTTCTAAATTTCGAAAACCATAATCGTTATTGGCGTCACAAACCTAAACCTCAACCGTCTTTCAATAAACATGGACTAAAGTTGGAGTAAAATTAAGTTTATATTACAATCTGTATCACATTGTAATAGATACTTAATACCAGGTTGAACTTTGGAGTACTTTACTCCGTGTTTATTAATAAGACGGGAAAAGTTCAATCCTTGCGTAAAATATGCAAGCTGTGCTAACTTCAAACCTAATACGGTAATCGCTCGCCATAGGCATATTATATCTACATAGGTAGGTAGACACGTTATGATAACTGAAACATCAATTATTGGAAAAGCAATATCAGGATGTGAAAACCTAGGTCACGGTGTTAGTGTCACAGTATTACTTCAATAAAAGCTCACAACTAACATAGAAACTACGAGATGTGCAAATTGAAGATATTTAAAAATTCCCAACTCTAAAAGATGTCTATTTGTTTAAAAATCAATTTATGTGCGTTAGTCTCGCTAAAACTCGAAAACAGCTTAACCGATTTGACTAATTTTGGTTTTTAACTATTTTTTTAAGCTCAGACATTTTTTAAAAGATAAGAAAAAGGTAAAACTGCTAGGATACTAGAAAAAACAACATTCAAATTTTTCCCATAGAAACTAAACGGGTGGAACAAACTTCGCCGGGACAGCTGGTACTTAAAACAAATGTACCTAGCTACAGCTGAACCAGTTTTAATGAACGTTAGCATAAAAAAAAGAACGTTGCCTTTGATTGGATTTGTGTCCGAATGACGATAGGCTTACCACCTATCATATTGTGGAACTTAGTGTCTTCGACTAGTCGTGGGTGCCTTGGTTGTGCTTCTGCCTTCCCCTTCAGTACATAGGCGTGAAAATACTTATTAGGCAACAAAAAAGATTAAATTGTAGAGGGACTAGCATACTTTATCACCTGATACTATTCTTATGTATTTAGGGAGAGCAATATCTACACTAATATAGTAAAGAGGATAGGTTTGATTTTTTGTTTGTTTGTTTGAAATGAATAGGCTCCGAAGCTACTAGACCGATTTCAAAAATTCTTTCACTTTTAGAATGCTACATTATCCCCAAATGTTATTGGCTTTGTTTCATCAAAATCGTTGTAGTAGAAGCCAAGTGACGCAGGCGAAGCCCTGTGAAACTGCTAGTGACTAATACGCGAACGACAGCCAGTTTTATAAAATTCAATTCAGATTTTGTTTTCATGGAAACTATTTTAACTTCTATTTGCTCCATTTATTTGAGTTTTAAAATCTGTTTCAAACAAAGAATCCATGTTTACACTACAATTAGTGGACATGAAAATGTTTTGTGGGTGGTACTAGATGGGAGGGAGAGGCACGCCTACCTTAAAAGCCTTATCATGTCGTCTTGCTCTAACTTACCACTTAGAATGAAACTGGACTACTCGCACTCTTTCCTTTCTCAAATTTATGGTATTACTAAACTAAAGGAATAAAAACTGATTTAAAGTATTATTCGCTTGGGATATGGTGTTAGATATCATCGAACGGTACTATTTTATCTGTAATCAGTTAATTTACTTAATTACACTATAAAATTGTTTTTCGTAAAATATGAGTTATAAACAAGTAAGTAATTTGTTTAAATATTTAAAAGTTTAAATATTTAAAAGTTTAAATATGTAAAAGTACAACACGAAGTTGTAAATATATTGGAAGTTCCTATAATCGACGATCCGTAATCCGTTAGCATTTGGAGTCCGCCTAAAACTAACGAACCGTTGCTCATAGTAGTACAAAATGTTTAGAGTTAATTGTCAATAACAAACAACCGTATTTAGGTTTTTTACTAATCGTAAAAAAACTACCTTTCGCAAGCGAAACAGCTCGTTTCTTGAATATAGGAACTCGGCATTAATGTTTCTGTAACGGCTCATAGACACATAGGTATTTAGAAAATAAATTATTATCAGAAAATAGATTTATTTTAATTTAAAAGTATCGCCTGTGGTCTAGCGGTTCAGGTGTTGGACTTGACTGTAAGAGGTCCCGGGTTCGAATCCTGGGTCGGGCAACAATAAGAAAATTTGTTTTTTCCAATTTTCTTAAAAAAAATGTTGCTCGAGATTGGATATGTGCCCGGTTGGCGATAGGCTTGCCACCTATCACATTATGCGACTTAGTGTCTTCGGCTAATCGTGGGTGCCCTGGCTGTGCCTCTGCCTACCTCTTCGGGATATGGGCGTGAAGATACTTTAAAAGTATTCCCTAATCATAATAACTTACTCTGATGTATTTTTTACACATCTTCATGTAAACATTGCTTTCAATAAATCTGTATATTAATACGTGATGCCAAAACTTTGGACCCCTTTTTACGAAAATTGAGCAGACGCAGAAGCATAGAATTTGGCACACTTATAGTTTATGAGTAGGAGAAGTGCAGAACGCTAATATTTTTCAACTGTAATGCTTATAAAGTACGTTCAATCTATAAATAAAACATTATCCACACTTCCATGCATTTGACACACATAAACAAATATATTGATGATAAAGATAAAAGGTCACAGGTGGCGCACCATACCTACATTTTGGAAACAAAGTAGTTGGTCTTGAGAAACGAAGATGGCGTCCTTATCAACAAGATATTAAAATTTATTATGGTTGAATTTCAACCAACGGGTGACCACTAGTCGGTAATTAATTGTTAATAGTTTGGTCAGTAAATAAGTTAATTAAACATTTGTAACCGAAATAAATAAACATTCGCAGACGAATATTAATTTGCTGACCAATTATGTAAAATGATTTTTGATGGAGAAAATATAACACAGGACAAATAACATTACAAGTTCAATTATGTAAATGTAATTTTGGCAAACATCGATTTCAGTGTCAGGTAGAGTATGGTACCGGTTGCCGAAATTTTGGGGATGTTCTTAAATAATGGCAACATTTGAATATATTGATATATCGATCACAATTTGACGGTTTCGAAATCGTTTAATGCAGAGTTCCCCAAACTTATTGTTTCACGTACCTCCTAAGTCCTATTAGACTAGAAAGTATGGACAACACCTTTAGAAACACTGACTTGAAATACCTAAATGAATTCAATTATTTCAAAAAAAAAGTGCCTTCACGCCCATATCTCCGAAGGGGTAGACAAAGGCACAACCAGAACACCCACGACTAACCGAAGATACATTGTGGGACTTACCCATAATGTGATAGGTGGCAAGCTTATCGGCAACCGGGCACATACCTATCCAATCCCGAGCAATTGGAAAATCCAAATTTTCATGTTGTTGCCCGACCCGGGATTCGAACCCGGGACCTCCTGAAGTCAAGTCGAACACCTGAACCGTTAGACCACAGAGGCAATTTGGAAAAGCTTAATTTTCTTTTAGTTGTCCAACCCGGGGATCGAACCCAGGACTTCGTTCATTAAGCCCAACACTTGGACCGCTAGACCACAGGGGTGATTTAACTCAACACTTATTTCAAGTAGTTCATATTTATTATAAGTCCAAAATCCAGCTAATTTTTATTTTGTAATTTGTAAACTTTGTAAAGATCTAGATTTCAAGTTATAAGGTCAGCTTATATTTATTGATATAATGTCTGTGATTTTTAAGCTACAAAACTTGTGAGTTGGAAATATTGTATAGTACATACTACAGAATAACCTTAGCGCAGAAAACTGCAAGAAACTAACTTCGGCTTCAATAAGTAAGTAAATCATCTAAGAAACCAAAAATTATGTACCTTTCTCGTTCATTGCTGGGGATTTTATTAGCAGATTTGGCGGCAATGAGGTAACCTTAGGAATTAGGAGTACGCTTTTTCAAATAGGAAAAATATTGGTAGGTATATCAAAGGGAGATAAAGACAAATGAACTGTGATCGGCTGAATATATGAAGTCTTGATCGTTTACAATGAAATTTACAAACTAGGTAGGTATATTGGGAGTTTTGGCGCCATCGTGAATGATGGTCGCATTTTTTCATTATTATTGATTTTCGTGTTTATATTGAGTGAAATTAGTTAATTTTGGTGGGAATTAATTTAGTTTTGTTCAGTAAACGTGCACAAATGAAATAATCATGAAGAAATTAGTGTATCGTGAATTTCCTAACTGCCGCCAAATGTCCCAAAGTTAGCTAGTGTAAGGCTACCACCTCTTGGAAGACATGTGACGAAGAAATAATTAACACGGAAGACGTGGTAGCATGGCCTTAAGGTCTGAGCCGGCCCCAGAAAGGGGCAAATTAACTTAAAAAAAAATAAGTATATTATCAAATATACTTAACTAACTTAGTAAGTAGGCTAAACTTATGGCTCACGGCACAATTTAGTTGGCAGATATTACATACTAACTGTCCCGGCGAACTTCGTTCCACCCGTTTTTATTGTAGTTTGTATGGAAAAATTAAAATCTTGTTTTTCCTAGTTTCCTTGCAGTTTTTCCCCTTTTTCTTATATTTTAAACCTTCCCTGGACAAAAAATTCAAAACCAAAATCAACCAAATCGGTTCAGCCGTTAAACAAATGAATCAAAACCAAAATCAGCCAAATTGTTTCAGCCGTTCTCGAGTTTCAGCGAGACTAAGGAACAACAATTAATTTTTGTACAAGTAAGCTACACTATAGGGGGGTTTTATAGCGGCCTTTTGTTAAAGGATGGGAACGTTTAATATCTTGGTAACGTGGCTGAGCATATTTTGTAAGTATATTGGAGTTGCTCGTACTCAGTCTTTTACAGTCTATCTTTTACTTGCCTTCTCAAGCTTCTCTTGCTATTTTTCCCTTAAAAAAATAACAGAATAACGTCGGCCGGGTCGACTAATAAATACATAGAATACATGTGCTTAGATTTGTTATTTATTTATTTATTCTCAAATATTTACACTGTTGCTTTGCACCCCAAAAACCAAAGCTCTGGTCAGGCTCAGTGAATCAGTAGATCTAAGTTTTTATACTTATAAATATTACTAGTTATTATTACTTTATAATTTCATATTTTTAAATAAACTTAATTTCAAATATACTTTATAATTTATTATTAATTATTATTAATAATAAGTTATAAATGTATTATTACTAATTTAATTTATATTAAGTCGTATGTAAGTACGTCTAAGTAACTGTGTTTTAATTTCTTTTTGAATAGATATCTTAAAATGATACTATTTTTGTTTTATTAGTGTCAGCAGGGATATTTTTCTGTTTAAGGTTTAAATTATACCATCTATGCCATATGGAATAAGGCATGGGCAAAAGGCGGCAAATATTATTTTGCCCGGAGCAGCGAAATGTTTCTCCAAATTTTAAAACAAGAAAAATTTCGCTACTTATAAGATTTGAACCTGTAACCTTTCGACTGGTGACGAATGCCCCAACCATTTGAGCTATAAGGATTCAAGTCCTGTGGCAAAATTTTTAATTCCTGTCTACCGGTAACGAGGATAGTTATGTCCTATAATACACTTTACTGAGTACCTACTACCTACCTATTAAATGCGAACATCGTTGTAGGTGAAATTCACATTTAAATGGCCATAACTTTCTCGCAAGGTAAAGAAAAATTGTCTTCAAGCCCATATTCCCGAAGGGGTAGGCAAAGCCACAAACCACGATTAACCGAAGACATTAAGTCCCTCAATGTGATAAATGTCCAAGCCTATCAGCAACCGAGCACATCCGGGCAACGACATTTATTAGAAAATTGAAATTACTTATTTTCTTTTTTTGTTGACCCAACTTTGAGATCAAACCCGGTACCTCAAAAGTCAAATCCAAAGCCGAACCGTTAGACCAGAGATGCGAAAGTTAATTATTTTTGTAAATATGAAGTTTATCACTATTTCTAAAATGGTATACCTAAGCCTAACACTAACGTTAATCTGTTTTATAAATAAACACGAAGTAAAGTACTTCAAGATTTAACCTCGTATTAAAGTCTTGATTACAATGTGTACTTTAGTCTATGTTTCCGTTTAGGTTTAGGTGTCTTATTAGAAACAATTAAATACTCATTGCTGGTAATTTTGTTGCGCACTCACTAAACTAATTTTAAGTTATCGCTGTCTTCTTTTAACGAATGAAACAGAAAGAGACAAAACACTTTTAGCGCTCTCAAATTAGACCGTACACGTCATTTCTACAGATGTTTAAACTATTAAAATAAGTTTTGTTTGTGAACAGTGGAATTACCACCATTAACTACCTACCAAAATTGGTTGTGCCACCTCACAATTAGGTACATACCTATTGCTATATCTACTACCTATGCCGAGTTTTGTTCTGTAAAAGGCTATTTAAAGTTTTTTTGTTATGATATTTAGGTAGGTGTCGCCTCTGTGGTCTAGCGGTTCAGTTATTGGACTTGACTGCATGAAGTCCCGGGTTCAAATCCCGGGTCGGGCAACAAGAGGAAAATTAGATTTTCCAATTATCTAATAAAGAAAACGTTGCTCGGGATTGAATATGTGCCCGGTTGGCGATAGGCTTGCCACCTATCACTTTGTGGGACTTAGTGTCTTCGGATAGTCGTGGGTGCCCTGGTTGTGCCTCTGCCTACCTCTTCGAGGATATGGGCGTGAAGATAAACCGTGCTTAAAGCGCGAGTTTTCATATATAGGTAACATAAATAACTAAAAGATATTTATTAACTGACTTCAGTTTCAGTAAATCTATACAGGCACCACTTAAATATCTATAATATAATATACTACCAGCCCGTCCCTGCTAATTGCACGGGTGGATAAATTTACAATTTTTCATAAAAGTAACGTAATCTATATTGAACGACGATAATATCAAATCCAATGGTAATATTATATTTTTCAAACGGTCCAGTAGTTTCGGAGTAATAAGCTCCAAATAAGCGCACACATACACAAATAATCAAATCTTTCATCTTTAACATTATTATGTGTAGATGACGCACCGAAAGCAGCTCCAACTACCGGGTTCAATTGTATTTTTAAACATACGGGATACGCCATCGAAATACCATTTAAAATTTCGACCAAATCGGTTTAGCCATTGAGAAGTTATGTGAAATAGGTAGGTAGGTATGTACTTAAGTACGGATGGGTAATTTTCATATCCGGAGTCAGCTATTACCCATTGTCCCGTGGAAATGAAGCTTAGTCCCGTTTACAAAAAGTAGCCTATGGTCATCTAGGATTCCAATGGTCAAAGAATTTTCAATACTTTTCAATACAACCTACCAATTAAAAAAATAAGACATTTGTTACATACGTTCTGAGCTTAACGCTTGATTCCAGGGCAGCTACTATGCGTAGAAATAATTAACACGGAAGACGTGGCAGTCTTCCGTGTTAATTATTTCTTCATTAGTCACATGTCTTCCAAGGGGTGGTAACTTTACACAAGCTATCTTTGGGAGATTTGGCGGCAGTTAGGAAATTCACGATACACTAATTTCTTCATGATTATTTCATTTGTGCACGTTTACTGAACAAAACTAAATTAATTCCCACCAAAATTAATCCATCCATCCTTCTTTTTCGTCTGCAAAAAAATTTAAAGGCAAGAGAGAACCAACGGGTTATACAAAATACTTACGTATTGTAAGGGATAAAAGAGAGAGAATAAGCAAATTAATTTAAGCACTTGTTATTTTTTGTTTTTTATTTTAATCTTTGTTTGTTTTTAATTAAACGTAGGTATAACAAAAAATAGGACTTGAACGAAAATCTCCCACGTTTTCTGAAGTCGGTTAAATAATTATTCAAACACCTCAGTTTTTAGTTTTTCGACGTTGCAATTTTTTGTTATAAAACATTCATATTTTTCGTTTACCGGTGGTTATAACCAATTAGTTGGTGGTATTGGCCTCTTAAAATAGAATTTTCTTTTCTACATTTATTTGAGACTGACACAGGCAGATATAAGAGTGTACTTACACACAACTTAAAAATTAATAACCAAAATTACCAACTCCTATTATCATAACTTTTTCATATTTGCTCTAGTCAAGATTTAAAAAGTATGTAATGTATTAAGAACCATCTTCATCAAGTCAGCTTTCAAACAAAAAAACCTGCAACAAAATCAGTCCATCTGCTTAAACATTATGGTGCTAGAGAGAGAGAGCAAGAGAAAGAAAGACAAATTTATTGATAATTAAAAACTGGAAAAATGTATCCTTTATAAACAATATAATCTATATATTAATGCATGATGCCAAAACTTTGGACCCCTTTTTACAAAAATTGCGCTGACGGAGGAGCATAAAATTTGCAACACTTATAACTAGTTTATGAGTAGAAGTGCGGAACGCTTATATTTTTCATTAATAATGCTTATAAAGTACATTAAATCAATAAATAAAACATTACCCAACTACTATTCATTGACACACACACAAACAAATATATTGATGATAACGATAAAAGATCACAGATGGCGCACCGTACGGTTTGGAAACAAAGTAGTTGGTCTTGAGAAATGAAAATGGCGTTCTTATTAACGAGATACTACATTTTTTATGGTCGAATTTCGACCAACGGGCGACCACTAGTTAATATAAAACCACTTACCAAAGATTTCAATTATGTGATATGTTTTAGCCCATTTCTTTGTAGCACTATCTCATAAGTCATAATAGCCTAGATAAATAATTATTGGAATTGGCTACTGCATTGACCAAGAGTTTAAAAAAATATAAAACTAATAAATTATCACAACATTACTATATTTTGTACTGTATGAAGAAAAAAAAAAAGTCTGCGCAGGGGCAGATTTGACTATCATTAAGCAATAAGCATAGAGTAGGTAGGCACCTATATTATCTTTGGCTTAGTTAATCGCATCTGTGGTAACCTAATGTTGAAGTCATACTGGGCTGCCAGCTTTGTACACGTATAACTAATTGTGCAACATTTATTTGAATTGTGTTGCATTGACTCCTACATTACAGATACTTTTTTTTAAGTCTAAACCATTTTTTTTATTCAAGAGTCAACAATTTATTGTTTAACTTAGAAAATATTAAATTGAGATTTATCTGGTCAACGTATTTTGATCATAAGAGTAATTAAATAAATTCTAGGTTATTTTTAATATCGGTGATGTCAAAAATGGGTTTTTTGAATAAATTAATACCTAATTAGCATGAACACACTTGTCAAGTCATGGTCATTGCTAGATGTCATTCTTACCATATTAGCAAACCACCAAGCTCGATTAATAGAAACCCGAAGTAGCAGGATTACTAACATCAAATAATATAGTATACCCTGCCAAAGCCTCCAAAAATATGTTTTTGGATATCGTTAAGTTTACTGAAATCTGACTTTTTTATCAACCAGCCTTATTTAAATTGTTGCCTGATTTTTAACCAGTTTTCTTTACGCTGTTCTGTTAGTCATAAATCGTTTTTTAACCACACGTACGACGTACGATACAATTTCTTTTGGTTCCTCGTATTTGGAATTTCGCCATTCTCCTATCTATGTTTTTTTGTACGATATACTTTAAATCGCAACTGTACGCCATGCTCTTGTAAATTAAAATGTATTTGTGAAATAGACTTATCTATATATTAACGTTCATAAATCCTATGTCATAAGCCCTCAAATACTTCTGATAAAATTTGATACTGTTCTTTTCTTCGGACAACTAAAGTGTAGGTGCATAATTTACTAACTAACAGTCAAATATCAAAACTACTCCTAACGCTTTTACTCTTGCTATATTGTCAAATGTAAGTAAAACAGATGTACTGTTTGAGAAAGCCTATATTAAAAATAGATAGTATTTGAGAATTTTCTAATTGTTATTATCCTACTCTTTAAACTTATATTTTAATACTTATTTATTTAATAATTTATACACGTTCATAAAAAAAAATAATAGATAATGTACAATTAAAAAAATCTTGACTTGTGGATTGTGTGTAATTTTTGTAGTGCAAAGTCTAGTAACACTGAACTCAAGCCAAACTCGAAGCGAAGCGGGCAGAAATGCACGGGATTTTTTCTCTGTAGTCTGTTGTAATTTTGAAGTAATAGGTACGTCATCTAGTAAATCGAAGTTTCAGTATTTCAGCCGCTATTTGGATTTATATATTTATATTTATTTAAACCAGTAAGTAACACAGTAATACTTCGCAACATAATCTGACGTAAACGCAATGTTTGTACCTGGTGTAGTGATATACAAATAATATAACCTATCTGAGTTTTCCATAATTCTATGAGGTCGTAGTCTTGTTATAAGTGTAGAGATAATTGATGTGGAAATGAAACGCTAATGCGATTACAGAAGAATAGAAAACGTCATCAGTACAAAATCACCAAGCATTAAATATTTGCCGCGCTCACGCTCAGTGTTTACTGACGCGTCTATTACAATATTGCAGACAAAATGCCGGCGGCGCGTGGAGTTAAGAGGTCAGCATCTAAATCTTCCTCCACTACAGCTTCTACTGGACCGAAAAACAAGAAAAAACGAGGAGGTAAGAACATGAAAAAAATATAGCTGTTGTTTTCTTTATTTATCGACGTCAATGACCTGTCAAATCATGATGGCGGGAAATGCATACTTTTGTGATGCATTATAAATAAACTTTAATTGACAGTATTTTCTCTCTTTTTATCATTAATTATATAAAAAACAGGTTTTTCAATGCGACCTACATTATCGCGTGTAATCAAGTGAGATGTTATGGTATTTTTTAGGTTAACTTTCGTAGACTTGGTACTTATGATTGTTTTATGATATCATTACCGTTTTTTATTCATAAGTACGATATTATTTATTTTGCAAGGTCAATATTTATAAAGCTAAATGCTAAACACATAAATGTACTTTAGTTATATAAAAAACAGCTGACATTAAAAATAATTATGCCTATATAAGATAAGGTAGGGAAAATTACTGGCATACATAAATAATTAAATTGTAATGGTGTATAAGATAGCAATAAATAAGATTTGAGAGTTAATGATAGCCAAAAGATGTACCAAAAAACAAAATATGTATGAAGATAATTTCTTATCTCTTTCAAAGATAAACTCATATAGATACCTATAATTTTTTTTGTTTCACCAAGATTTGTGAGGAGTTATGCTAATGCAAATTGTCGGCAGTCTGTAAACAATGCTGATATTTGCTTGTAACGTTAATTCTGTAAATCTGCTCTGTTCTTATTTATTTCATACACCATAAGACAAAAATTCAGCTAGCCTTTAAATAGAGACTTGGAAAATATTTTTGTAACCTGACTTATAGAAGGTTAATTTAATAAAACTGTTGATGCTTTAAGAGTATATAAATACTATGTAATAAGGGACGGGACTTAACAGATACATAGGAAACCTGAATTTTGTATGAAGTTGACTTAAATTGACACATGAAATTTGACAGATTGGTATAACCCGTTTAATTTGAAAGTAAGTCTATAGGCATTCAGATTTAAGGCAATGTGTGTGTCATATGATTTAGGTGAATAAAAAACATAGCAAACTTATTTTTTTTGTATGAAAGTTGTCGCCAACTGATTATAACCGCCAACTCAGATTATGGGATAAATAATCCATGGATGACAAAAGTTTTTTTTACACATGGTTGTGTTGGTCTGGGTCTCCTGTCAGCCTGCCAAAGTCTCGTAATATTTCAGTAAATGTTAAATTATTAATTTCCAACAAGACCACTGGTAGTAGAATACCTTGTTGCAACTTGTTCTGATCCTCCACATTCCCTTTTCCTGTTTCTACTGTTATGTTTCAGTCCAAATGGTCAGCAGACTTGCTCTATGTTTGCTGTCTTTTCACATGAAACAAATTATAATGTACCACATGTAAAGGAAGTCAGTTTGATAAATTGTAATTTTAATTATTTTTTTTAAACATATTTCACTAATAAGTACAAATACTAAACTTGAAAGCTAATAGCATTCACCAATTTGTAGTTTTATAAGAAATATTAATAATTCACTTTAATATATAAGCTACTACAATGTTTAAATGTGTTTGTATTATTTTGAATAATTATTCACTTACAGGCTTATTCATAAACGTTGCTTAACTTTTAATCACCAATTTAAGCAATGTTTAAAAAAATTCTTATTCATAAACGCTATTTAGAGTTAATCATTTGTTTAAATATACTCTTAAATAGCTGTCACTTTAAGCAACCTCGGACCCTTGTTTAAAATTTTAATCAACAATATGGCTGACTAAATTTCAAACAGCTGATTTTATGTGCATTGACAAAATGCAACAACTAGCCATTTAATATGGCTTATTTGTGTATTCTAATGATTTTTTTATAATACATGCATTGAAATATTTTGATTTCGTTGAAGTGTGGACAAAATTGGATGGGATATGTTGGATTTTGGAACAATATAGGACTGTAATAACATGTTTTATTATGGAGATGGCCAATGACTTCTACCAAGAAACGAATAGTTTTCCAGAGCATTTTGTTATGATATTGGAAGCATAAAAGTAGACAGATTTTCTGATTGTGAGAATTTCACGCCGTCTAGAGACACCAAAGGTGTCAATGGTGAGATTCCAACCTGAGGCTGGGATGTCAAGCCCCGAGCAAAAGTAAGTTTACCGGCTCCTTTACTCTACAAACCGGAGCATTTCAATTTTCAATAGCAAGCGCTGACGTTATGGCGGCAGGAATATGTAAGGCGGTGGTACCGATCCGGGTGAGTCCCTGCGAAATTCACCTCCTAGTAAGTTGTCACGGTGCTAGTGACGGTAAGCCTATGCTCGATTTTTACGCGCTGTTTAACTCCTGTTAGATGGTAGATGGTCTATTCTACTTTCTACAAAGGAACTCGAGCCAACACGGGGAAAATATTACAGAAATGACATCATTTTACATTTAGCTTAGTAACATAATGTAAGTAGATGCATTAAAAACATTATTTTTGAAATGCAGTGTATCAGTTCAAACGTTTTGTGTCTATGTTGCATCAACTTTATTTACTCTAATAAATTTAATTTTATTGTAAGTAGTACAATATGTACGAGTATTTTATTGTAGAAATATACTCTTTAGCAAGAGGTTATAGATGTCCGACACCGTATTCAGAAACAATGATGTTGATAACGGATGACAATTGTTTAATCCACTTTTAGCAAAAGAAATACGCATACAGCCACATTTCTACCAAAACCTACCAAGTTAAGCAGTATTTAACTAAGCAATGTCAAAATGAACTTTATGAATAACAAATTTTTAAGCAATGCTTAAGGCTTAATCAAATGATTAGTTAAGCAATGCTTAGGAGGTTACTTAACTATTTTTTATGAATAAGGCAGTTAATAATAACCTTTCCCATGAATCACTGAGATTACTTCAAATATTTTAAATAAGAAATTTATTTAAAAATTATGAAGAAATATTTTTTTGTTTATCATGGTTTATATTATATGCATAATAAATGATTTCTCCAATCAATATATATTATAAAACAAAGTCCCCCATGGCATCTGTCTGTTCGCGATTTACTGTTAAAGTACTGAACGGATTTTCATTTGATTGTCAACAATAGATGGAACAATTCTTGAGGAACGTTTTAGTGTATAGAATGTTTATGTTTTGTACAAACCTACAATATTACTTCAATATGTCGGCTAAAAATAAGCCGTGGGGGAGTTTTCTTCGAAAACGCTGCCAAAACCTTTTGAGTTTTAACAAAACAATGTATGGTGTAATTTTTCCTCTTCGATAGATCTCAAACAAAGTAAGCGGTGGTATGTCTATCTTTAAATATTGTGGGTTATTCTTTAAAGATAGACATACTGACATTCATTATTGACATCTTGGTGTTTGGCTAGATACTTCATTGTCTTGGAAAGAACATATAACATCCCTGACCCCCAAAATACGGAAATTAATTTATGTCTTTAAAAGACTGCGGTGCATCGCTGACATTACCTTATTAAAGATTGTCTACTTCTCTCTAGTACAGTCGGGTATTTCATACTGTATTCCAGTTTGGGGTGCCGCTGCACAAACTCATATGGCTAGAGTTGAGGTTGCTCAAAGAGCCGTCTTAAAGGTGATGACATTTAAACCCTTTCTGTTCCCCACGGATAGACTTTACTCTCTCTGTAATGTTCTTTCTGTGAGAAGACTATTTGTACTGCAAACAATACTCCGGAAACATTCAGAACTAGTTTTTAATCCGGAGGTTTATAATAAGCGTAGAGCAGATATTGCATATCCAACTTTGAGTAGGAGAACGGCAGCTGCAAGCCGTCACTATCAGCATCTTAGCACAAAGCTCTACAACCTAGCAAATAAGAAATTGGAAATTTATCACCTCCCAATAAAATTATGTAAGCGTAAATTGTTTGACTGGCTAGTAGTGCTATCATATGCACAGTCGGAACATTTAATAAAATACGTGTGGTAACCTGTGCCATCGTCAAAATCATCACACACACACACACATAAACACACCACCCACACACATAACACACACACACATACGCATAAGCATAAATCAAATGCAGCACCATAAATTCAAAAGTTCATTCAGTTTTCTTTAATTATTTATTTTTGTGTATGATTAGATAATTTTTTCATAAGTTTAAATTAAAAGGTACATTATTTTATCTAACTTTAAGAGGGGGCACTCTCACTGCGCTACAGTTTTTAAACTTTAGCAGTTGAGAGCGCTAAAACTGTTTGCATTTATAACGATTTTTGTTCTGAATAAACTATTTTTTTATTTATTTTTTATTCTGACATCCAGACATACTCACAAACTTTCGTATTTACAATATTAGTAGGATTTTTATTCTTGAATAACCGAAGTGAAGCGAGGACGGGCAGCTAGTTAGTAATAAATATACACTCAAAATGTCATGCATTGCCAAACTAATGCTGAGTTGTTAAGCAATTAACATTTGTAACTTTACAATTTAAATTATTCTGAAATTGTGACAAAACAATGGTGAGCACTGATTTAACAAGAAAGGGTTAGGTTTTTTTTATGATATTGGAAGGAAAACAAGCAGACCAATTTTCTGATAGTAAGAAATTCATGCCACCTAGAGACACCAAAGATGCTGAGTTGCCAACCTGAGGCCGGGATGTTAGGCCTCGAGCAAAAGTATGTTGTTCTATAAGTAGGTAAGTACCTTACCCTCCAAACCAGAACACATCATGACGTCATGATGGCAGGAATAGGTAAGGCAGTGGTACCAATCCACCACCAGGTCTACACCACCTCGTCTGACTACTAACTTAATATTATACATTATTATTCCACTATTGAACAGAGGTACCCTAATCCCAATATATATAGATTGATTTACAAAATTTATCCAGTAACAATGACTTATGACATATTCACAGCAATACAGTTGGAGATACCAAGTGCTCCAAAGAAGAAGTGCTGCATCCTAACATGTGGGCAAGGAGATGTGGGACAGCTTGGTCTTGGGGAGGATGTTATGGAGACCACTAAGTAAGTTTGCACATTCTTACCCTGCAAGTCTGACAAAAAAAACATAGTATAATCCTGTAACCTCCTTTGTCCAAGGTGGTTAAATACTTAATTTACAGATATATAGTTTGTAAATTGGTATGTCAATCTTCATCTTTGAAATTACTTTAAATTACACTGTTTATTATAATATAAAAAAGGCATTATTTGGCTAAGTCCACAAATATGCACTTTCATCTTCATTTTAAATGTAAATTTTCAGTTTGACATAAAATGCTATGCTCTAAGATGCATTTCATCGTCTATATATATATATATATATATACAGACAGTCTTCAAAAGTCTTGAATATAGCTAAGTCTATTATTTACAAAAGAAATGTAAAGGTCTAAAAATTTTTTGAAATCATCTTTTTTTTTAATATGTTTGTGCTATGATTTGCTTTTAATCCCACAATACTTAATATGTTTGCTAGTTTTCGCTAAATTTCGATATTTTAGTTTTATCTTCAATAATTTTGTATAGAAATTGCATGAAACGCAAACCCACCGGCAATAAATCAGTGTCCGTCAGCAACATGCTCTTTAATAGCTACACATTCTCAGATTTACGCATGCACTATATCTCAGCCCCTGGTGCTGGCATTGTAGGTAACAGTCCCATGCATTTGAATAATGATGTCTCGGGCTGAGCACTCTGCTCGGCCCACAAAGCTCGGTGAAGTTGCAAAAAATCGCGAGATTAGCAACAATTTAGTCATTCAAAAAAAAAAGCACTATAGCTGAGGTTTAGAGAAAACAACAAAGTAACTCTTGGATGTGTTCTTTGGCACACAGGTGTCAAAGGAAATAAATCTACAGACGAACTAGCTAGAAGGGGCTCACATGCACTCCCTGTAGGATCTGAACCTTATCCAAGCAAGAGAAGTAGACTTCTGTGTGGGCGCATAATGAATCCTTAAGATATTAATCTGATAAATTCTGAGTGTATTTTACAGTACCGTAGATTGGTGAAATTATGTTTGTATGCTAACCTTGCACCTTGACCAAGCTTACAAAAATACTTAAAAAAAGCATTTTAGTTAACACTAAGAATCAAAAATATATCTAAGTTTATGACTACATCTAATTTGTTTGTAGAGAATCAAACCCAAGCCATAAGTAAGAGTGCTGGTTTATATATATATATATATATGTAACAAATTTTATATTCAATTGTTGCACACTTGTTAAAAAAATCTTAAGTTATCGTAAGGTATACTACACTTGTATGTGTAAGAAAATCTCTTACCGATGAGTTAATGCCTTAGGATTAGGAATAAACTCTATTTTCCATGGCAACAAATCTTAATAGCTTTATGACTTGAACTGTGCCAGATGGGGCTACAAACCACTACAGCTTTCTTTTGTATTTTGCGTAAGCCCTGCTACATGTGAGATATTTTATTGAAATATTTGAAAAATTTTAGATTCAAGCATGTGGCATCACTTCCAAACAAAATGGTGGATGTGTGTGCAGGGGGCATGCACACCATAGCCTTGGATAGCGATGGCAAGGTATTTTTTAACAATAATCTTAATTTGTTTGTTTTAATACTTAATTGTTCAAAAAGTCCAACAAAGTAATAGTGATTCCGCTAATCTTAATTTTGTAATAAAAAATTAAAAAAATTTTGTTACACCAATAAAGTATACACTAACAAAAGATCAAGACAAAACATGAAAAAAATCAAATCAAGTGTTACTCCAATTAAAAATAAAATGCAGTCTTAAATTAAGACTGTTACAATATATTTCTCGAATTCAAACATTAATTCAAATAAATGTAACTAAAAATATATTGAATTAGTTTCAATTCTTTTGTCAATCAACTATGAAATGAAACCTTTTTTTTTAATTCATATGTATAACACCAATTGAGATTGACAAGTTTAAGATTATTCAAATTTTATGTAATGTGTCAAGCTAATTTGTAACATTTAGCTCTCTTCTTTAACTTCACATAGCTATTGTTGGTATCATTTGATGATATATAATGTTGTACCAGGTATGGACGTGGGGTTGCAACGACGAAGGGGCGTTAGGTCGCAACACGTCAGGAGAAGGAGATGAAGGCAAACCCGCCCTCGTCAGTCTCCCGCGCCCCGCTGTGATGCTCTCTGCCGGCGACTCACATTCAGCCGCGCTGCTGGACGATGGGAATGTAAGCTGTCTCACTCGTAATCAATCTACACTCAATTCCACACACGTTTATACTTATGCCCTATCTTTTACACTCACTACTCATCTACTATCTCATATTCATTCATTTTTAAATAACACCTTATTTGATATATCCAACAGGTGATGGCATGGGGATCGTTCCGGGACTCACATGGGTCCATGGGTTTGGTGGTTCGCGGCAGGGAAGGCAAACCATGTCGAGAACCATATAGATTGCTACTGCCTGAGACCGCTGTGGGCATTGCTTCTGGTGGTGACCATCTTGCTGTCCTCAGTGTAAGTATATACATAGGAAGAGGTTTAATAGGATCCCGTCAATATACTTATGTTTGTCTAGTGCCTTATCTAAATGTGCCAAAATCATAATGTCGAGAATCACAATACTCATACATAAAAAGTGTCCTGATTTTTATTTAGTTAACAATGTTGCCTCAAATGTTACCTATCCAAAAGGAACTTCAAAAATACAGATAAGGTTCTTTGAAGGTTATTGAGGCTATCTGATCGTAACCCTTAAAAAATAGCTCTTGTTATACCCATAAAAGTTAGTTACTTAAAAGTAACAATGTTGACCCAAAAGTTTACCAGTAAGTTACTCTGACACTTAAAAGTGCTCATATTGTGACAAAATTCTGTCTTTCTGTAACATTGTCACAGTTAAACCGCCGGACCTATTTTGTTGAATTTTGATGCGCATGAATTTAAAGATGCAAGTTCAAACACAGGCTAATTTTTTTTTTTACAAAAGACTCCTAAAGGCGATCAGAATATGTTTGTTTATGAATAATAATTTAATTTTAGCACTTGTCCCATGCTCCCATGTTCAGAAACGTTTGACACATGTAATATTTTTGATTGAAATTAATAAATATGATTTGTTCAGTCATCGGGCAGTGTGTACACAATGGGGTGCGGAGAGCAGGGACAATTGGGACGGCTGGCACAGCGGTCTGCTTCACGAGACGCTAGACAAGGATTCAGTATGTATCAGCTTCATTACCTAAAGATAATTGAAATATTTAAACTTCTTTAAATCACCAAAGTTTGCAATTTAAAAATTAATGTAGCTTTCGTTGCACCGTCTTAGCCGTCTTAGGTTCAAAGGCTTCTCTGAATGATGCCATATTTTTGTGTTACCTAAAATGAAATTGTCTATCCTTGATTTCAATATTATGTATGATCATCAGGTGCGTTGCTGGTACCATCTAAGGTTACCCTCAAAACGGGAGCGTCTCGCATCTGGGCGGGATACCACGCTACTTTCGTGTTGGACGCTGCAGGAGAACATTTACTAGCATGGGGACTTAACAACTATGGACAACTTGGTGAGGAGATACATTTTTTATGATATATTGTTAGGATATCTGACGGTAACCTTCTGCAGGAACTTCTTGCATCTAGTCTAAGGACTAAATATTGGCAACAAAATTGTAGGTGTCAAAAGGGTAAATAACCCAGTCTTATTACCACACCTCATTCATGTTGGATGCGGTCCCGATACATCTTCCCCTACCAAACATACCATAAAATATTTGATATTTTCCATCGTCGGCGCTTGGTAAAACTTCCAAATATTCATATTTTTAAATAAAGAAACACTTGTACTGCTTTACGTATCACTTATATTTAATTATTTTGTAAATAGCCTACCGGTTTCGCTTATATAGCATCATCAGGGCTAAAAAGCTTAAACTTTATTAGATCTCTTATTTTGAAATAACAGCATTTGTCATAGGCATCGAATAAAGCAAAGAAATAGAGTTTCATACTTGATCATAATGTTATTTTTTCCTATAAATAAGTATTTAGATTTTGCATAGAACTTGGCACCCATTAAGATTTCCATTCTTTTTGCGGCGGAGTTCACAGCCAAGCATAATTTTTGTATTGAACTTGGCTCTCCTTTTTATTATTTATGTTTTTGGTGGGATTTATATTTATATGTCTGTTTAGTTTTTCCTACCATTAGGTGATGCTATGTTAAAATATTTGTCGGGTCGGACGGAGTGTTA
The DNA here is from genome assembly GCA_002245505.1 of Calephelis nemesis. NCBI lineage: Eukaryota > Metazoa > Arthropoda > Insecta > Lepidoptera > Riodinidae > Calephelis > Calephelis nemesis. The sequence goes on along the minus strand of NJDD01005072.1, from coordinate 126,788 downwards.
CGAATTTACGATCCAAACTGATCCTAAAAAATATATTGAAATTTACTTTCATTGCTTCTTTAAAATATTTCCTCAATATTTGTTTTTGTCTCCATTTGAATTGATTAATTATAGAACATATGTTTTAGGTGTATCTGGATCATCAAAGCGCGGCGCTCTGTACTCCCCCGTCGAGTGTGACGCCTTCCCCTCGCGGGAGTGGCGCCGCCTCGCGCCCGGACAACATCACACGCTCGCGCTGGACAACACCGGGGCCGTGTGGGCAGTCGGCCGGTGTGAATATGGCAGGTGGGTCCACTCACTAACACACATATACCTACTTGCACCAGACATCTATGGCCAGCGGTGAAGTTCATAAAGTGACTAACAAAGATATAAATCTAACTACTGAGGCAGTGGACAGACGGAAATGTGGCTGGAAATTTATCTGCTTGATTACCATTCAACACTATAATGATAATGTAAAACCTTTAAATCCAAATAACATTATTTAATTTGCAATTTTCCGCCAAAAAGATGTATACGTATTATGCGTGACAAAACAGGCAAAATAGGGCGCTATGAATGAATTGGACTTTCCGGAAGCTAAAACTCCCAAATGTATCTAGCTCCACACAACACACACCTCTAAACTGTTTTATTAGCACCAACAATACACACACTATTAAAAACTCAACTTACGTTTCGCTTCGTCGCCGAAGCATCATCAGGAGAATTCGACTGCACTTCACGAAGGTCGAGCAGATACAAATCATTAAATAGCCGAGTAGCTATTAATATCTTAGCATCGGCGAAGTATGAGCTCATAAATGTAGTAATTTCTAATATTGCTTGCATTACATTTGAGAGTAAGTCTTCTGTGAATTAATACTTATCCTTCTAAATTTCTTACTCACTTGTTTGTTTTTTTTTTTTCAGATTGGGTTTAGGCGATAGAACAGGAGACGCGGAAACACCAGAACAAATACCAAAATTACAAAACAAGAAGTGTATAAGTATTGCCGCGGGGACAAGCAATTCATTTGCAGTCTCGGATTCAGGTATTACAAAGTCACGTTTAAATTGTATGTCTCAAACTAGATATGTTTTTTTACGAGATATAGATAGTATTTTGTACTTACAAAAGTATTTCATAAGTTATCGCTGTCTCCTTTCAATGATAGTAATGAAAAGATATAAAACACGTTTAGTGCTGTCAAACAGAGTTGGCAAAATGTAATCAGAATAATGATTCCGATTACATAGTGTAATCTTCAGTCATGATTACAGATTACAGAATATAATCAAAAAAATTAATGGTATCGGTGATTAATGACTATTAGTTTGTAATCGTAATTTCGATTACTTTTTTGAATACTCTTTTGATTAAAGCATATTAAACTACATTTAGAAAACCGAAAAATGAAATTAATATATATTTTTTAATATTAATTATATCATTACATTGTCATACTTATTTTTTATCAATCTCATGAATTACATTTTTTAATAATTAAAAAATAAATAAAGTAATCAAAAATTAAATCTTTGTGCTATTTGGAGCTTAAATTAGACTTTAAAAGCCTCTTTAAACCCTCTTTTCATACATCTTTTCCGAAAGTCTGTGGGATTTTGCTAAATTGGTCATGCTCGCATAAGAGAATGCTACCCACGCACCATATCTTCGCTTCGAAATGTAATTGAAATCGCGAAAAATCTTTTTTTTTTTAATTTAATGGATTTAAATAATAAAAGAACAAACAATTCATGCCATTGAAATTTTATCAGCAGATTTTAAAAAATCGCAGACATTCGTGATACGATTGACTGATTAAGTATCGAACCGCATGTATAATAAATAATCATAAGTTTAATCAAGTCTTTGCATATAATCAGATTACTAATTAAAAGTAATTATGATTGATGTAGTCATGATTACTTTCAATCAGATTATTAATCTGATTTAAGTAGTTGATTACGCCCAACTCTGCTGTCAAATTAGTTTTTTACATCTCATATTACAGAATTTTATATATATTCTTCGGAAAATATTGATTAAAACGACACAAGCTGTCCCGACTAATGACATGTTTAAAAATATTGATATAAAATAAATAAAAGAACTACCACCATAGTTATACTTATTTTTTTTTTAACTAGATGTGGTTATGCTAAATATGTTATATCTATATATTTGGTATAACCCAAATATAATATAGGTTATAGTGTAGCAATTGTAAAATAAATTGACCAATGGGAACCAAAATTTATTGCAATGAATCTAGAGGTTGCGGGAGTGAGGGTTTACGTAAACATATTATTTTGGTGTTTACAATGTGAGAATGTATTTCATCTTTAAAAAAAAAATCTTAATTTACATGAAATAATTTTATTGTTGAATGGATTTAAAGCATTGGTCTCGACCTGTTCGCTGTTGACACCTAATTACGCTGTAAACACATTAACCAGTTATGCTTCCACTAGATAATTTTTAAGAGTTAAATCCCGACGCATTTATTAGTTCCAATATAGCATTGTTTGGAAATTTAATATAACTTTAAAAAAGTATCCAGGGGACGAATAGTTCCACAAAATCTCGTTAAAGGAAAGGGAAGGGTTTTTTTATGTTATAGGAAGGCAAACAAACAGACGGATTTCCTGATGGTAGGAAATTCACGCCGCCTAGAGACACCAAAGATGGTAATGGCGCGTTGCCAACCTGAGGTCAGGATGTTAGGCCTCGAGCAAAAGTAAGTTTACCGGCTACCTTACCCTAAGAACCGGAACACGTCATGACGTTATGGCGGCAGGAATAGGTAAGGCGGTGGTACCAATCCGGGCGAGTCGCTGCGAAACTCTACCACCTAATCTGATGTCACGGTGTTAGTGATGATAAGCCTATGCTCGCCTTTTACGAGCTGCCTGGCAAGAAAAGCAGATGGTCTATTCTGCAAAGGAGCCCGGACCAACACGGGGTCGAGATGTTTTTAAAATAATGCATTGTATATTGGTCCTA
>NJDD01005072.1:88162-117290 GCA_002245505.1 Calephelis nemesis | reverse complement strand
TTTTTTTTTTTTTTGACCTGGCATTACATCAAGTTCTAAAAAAAGCCTGTGTGTAATTATTTAATTATGGAGATTTGTTTAAAAATCGCCCCTTATAGTATTAGTGGTGTGCTTGGCACATCCAAAATCTTGCTTGTTGGACGTTGGGGCAAATGTTTGGCCCAATATTGTAACTAAAACTATTCTATGTGGATTCAGTATAGATTAATAATTGGACTGCAGTTTTGAGGCTAAACATTTTCTCAAATAAAATGCTATAGGGAAGCCTTAGTCCCTTGACTATGGTGGACCAATTCAACGGTTTGGACGTGTAAAGGACAAATCTTTGGCTCAATGTCGGTGTTTAAATTTGATTTAAACTTCATGATTCCTTAGATGAAACTAAAATATAGTGTATATATTTGACATAATATAGTAAAGTAATATGATCACTAAATACTAGTTTATAATGGTTGTATGTCTGTTTTTCTCTCTTTTCGTGGAGGGAGATGTAATCCTTTTTTTCTGTAAACGAATTTATTTTATGAGTTCACAAATTAGTAGTGACTTCAACTCTGAACATTGGGACAAATATTTGTCCAATTGGCCGTTATTGGCGGTATAACGTGGCCACGTGACTTTGCGATTTGGTATATGTTTTGTATTGTATATATAGTAAAACTAAAATATATTTTTTTTGTTTCATAATTCTGTATTTGTACCTTAAAATCGCAGCATTGATTATATTTCTGAATAATAATTATATTTTATAAAATAAATAAATTCTTGAATAAATGTTTTAAATTTGAAAACCTTCAATATAAGTTTTCTGACATTAATATATCATTACTAACACTATTGGCCGGGTCTTATTATTATTAGGCTGTACTTTATTCATTAGTAAGTAGATGTTTTTTTTATATAAAATGATTATTAGAACATAGTTTTTAGGATCTTTATTACTTTCATTTTGTAAATTTTCAGATTAGTAACAAAAAATAATTAAGATTGTTGATAGATACATCATTTCTATACATTACATATGACAAATGAAAGATGTTTTATTTATAAAAAAAGTAATTAAATAAGTGTCTTATCTAATTTCAATTTTAATTACAGCGAGATCATCGTTTTATGTGGCGCGGGTAGTTTTATTTTTAGGATTACTCTATTACGATATAATAAAAAAAACACTTATTTTTGGACTGATATTTTGAAATACTAGTTTAACTATTATAAACACCCTCGCATATGTTTTAATATTTTAGTACATGTCTTTAATATTTTTCTATTAGAATTTTTAAATGTGGTCTTATAGTTAATACGCACAATCAAATCGCGAAAAAATTGTGACTTGGCCACGTTGTGTATATTTCGGCGGTTACAAACTGTAACCGGAACTTATTTTAAGAGGTTGCTAGATTATAATGGTTATAAATAGATATTATAAGTCGTTGGGACCGCAACCTTGGACTCGTACCACTTCCCACTCTATGATTGACATAAAAGCAGACATGGCAGTAAAAGTATAGTCTCAGCCTTAATTTCTTGTAAACAAAAAGAAAAAACCTGCCGATTCAATCAGATTGACATGAAAAAAAATGATTATCTGGCAGAGTTGCTATATTAAAAAATAAAAATATTTTAATTATTTACTTAAGAAGTCCTATGAAACGGATAAGGTCCTTTACGTTACAAAATATTTGTGTGCCGTTAAATAAAAAAATGTTTGGTGGGAAATGGTATAGTCCAGTTTTTAGGGAGAATTGCAATGTAATATCATGCAAATTTAAGTACAAAGGTACGTTGTCCCTAGCGACACTATTCTTAGTTGTTAAAATAAATGAACTATAATGTATTGTGTTTTCCTAATAAAACTGTAGTGAATTCTGGTTTTTTCATTTTACGTTTTCTCTTTTATTTATTAAAAATAACAGCCATCACAGCAATTGATATTACACCTTTGCGTTTTCTTTATTGAAATGAATATTCCTTTTTCTTCTTCTTCTTTATAATCGTTATGATTTTAAACCCGATGCCACGGAAAAACAACAGGTAAAAGACACAAATACAAAAATGTGTAGGATTATATATATTCATCTCATTCTTTTGTCGATTTACTTTATTTAGAGATGTAATGTTTGTTTGTTGCATGTTTCTTTCTATGTCTCTTATAGAGAGAGACTGATAGAGATTAGGAGAGAGAGTTTCACTTCTATTATGTATGAATCGCACACACATCTTTTTTTTCTTTATTAATTTCTTATTTTTGGATAAATAATAAACTGTAACCAACCTCTTGGAAACTTGTTTCTATTTAATTGTTCTTGTTTCTTTGTAAGTCCATAGTTATCAGTTCCACAATAAATGTTTGAATACTTTTTAGAGTCAATTTTAAATTAAGAAAATCCCATATTATTATTATAGAGACCATCAAGGTAAAGTAGTCATTAAGCTTAAGCAGATGCATAAAATTAAAACCTAAGGTTGGCAACACTTGACAGATGTCAAATGACATCTAAAACAGCACGATCTTAGATAGGTTATTAATTCTAGCCGTTAGTGTTCCGTACTGCAATCTATCTGCGACAATTTGGAAAAATAAACATCTTTTTGAAAATCCGTTTATAGGGGTTTAAATTTCAGTTAGTCATTATATTTAGTATTCGGTTATTGTATCCATAATCTGTGTTTCTGTGTAGCCAGAAGGATCAATTGTCAGAAAACCAGAGATACAACCAGCCCTGCAACCTACATTTAGCTACAGGTACTAAATCGCATAATGTGTTAACAAGCATGGCAAACCTATCACCAGTCTTTTACTTATTTATTCCTGGGCAAATTTGTTTTATAACAAAATCAAGTGTTTTTATGTGTTAAATGTTAATCATTGGTAGAGAGAATTATCATTGAGAATAATTAGTAAAGTAGTTAAAGGTTTATTAAAATTAGTAAAGAATAATTAGTAATTTATAAAAACGTATCGAAATGGTGGAAATTCACATGACGATATAATTAAACAAACTACGGATGGGTATATTTACACATTACGCTTCGCTGAGTATAGGAACCACGCATACAGTTATTATGCTAAGAATTAATATATCTTATGTAGCTGTACTGGTTTGTATTCTTATAAGAGCACGAAAGCAACATGCAAAAACAAATCTAAACATGTCTGTTCTTCTTGAAAAGTCGTAGGAAAAAGTAAGAACAAAACACTTTTTAACAACTATTTATTACCTTAATTAGGATGCATTTTCATACATTCTGACATAGATACAACATTGAGCGTTTACACATATAGAGCCTTACACAGATCGACATAACATCAGCTCGAAAGATATAAAAGTGACAAAATGATGGGCCTTGACCTAAATATTAAAACCACGAAGTGCTACATATTCAAAGTAAACATGTATTTAGTCGGATAAGGTGTTGGTCTCTGTCCTGTATCTTTTTCTCTAGCAGAGTACAAGAAATCAGTTTCAATTTCGTATTAATCAAATAAGGACCCTTTATGAATTTAGATTAATTACATTTTCAAGTTTGAATATTCCGAGTAACAAAATACACCTTGCGTGAAGTTCATCGTAGTCTAGCGCAGGTACAAATTACAATCGAGTACAACAATAGAATAGCGACTTTCGGTGCCATTTCAAAAGCATTTTTTTGAACATTTTTACTAGAAAATAGTTGTTTTAGTAGTAAATAAATTATCTAATATTTATATTATGTCAAACGAGACAATAATTATGCACGTGCAAGTAAGAAAATTATGTCATCCTACTAATTTATTATACATCCAAAAGGTTGTGCTGTCAAAATATCAGTATTAATTTCAATAGTTTATACCTACATATTACAAAATACAACATTTAAAAAACAATACAAAAGTTTTACGCAATTGTACCCATGCAAGAGACAAAGTATTACGCTTGTATGAACGTGGTACGCTCCCTTACTTCCCCATACATATACCCCCGCCGATATCTTGAAATGAGTTCTGTGCAACATGTTACCTTCTTTGGAAGCGCATTTAAGTTTTGCGTGAACTGTATTAAGGATAAGTTATGAAATACGCTGAATAACTACATAGTGTTAAACCAAGTTGCTTTCTATGTCCCGTTGTATGCTTCTTTCAAACTATGCAACGGATTTGAGTCATTTATTAAGTGTGAATTGATTTGTGATTGATTGAACAAGGTTTTAATGTATATTATATATACGAGCGAAGCCGGGGCGGTTCGCTAATAAACATTTAAATCAAGTTGTATGTTTTTTTTTTAAATCTTAAAATCGAGTTGATGCTACGACTGACTCTGCGTTAGTTACACAGACGTTGTACATTTATAAATTGACAAATTAATTCAACCTTAAATCTTTATTCAACACTATTAAAATCGCATTCTTTGGAGCACGAGACCAATATACGAGGTTGCGTAATTTAAAAAAATGTTACCGAAAACAGTTGTTTGTACAGTAACGTTACAAATTGTATGTATTTCATAAAACATGTATGTAGAAAGTTAAAACGGATCAAAAAGTATCACGACTTACCAACAATTGTATGGAGCAAATTAACGTCTTAGTTCAAATAGCTAAAAACTGTCAGCTTTCTGAAGTCATCCGTCACTCGATGCCTGATCAAGAATGCACTATTAATGAGGCATCGTGAATTTCTTAGATAGGTATTTAAAAATTTACTTTGCAACTCAGTAATTAAACAATAGTCCAAAAACTTAAATCTTCTTCTTTTATAACATTTTGAAACTACTGTGCGTCGTACTTTACCTAATACGGTAAAATAATACCGTATTAGATAAAGCACGATTCAACAAATCGTATTTCTATAATAAAATGTCAACTTATAGGATTCATGCCGTCAATGTTGCGCTAAAATATTCTAAGTGGACGAAAAAACTTTTCTCGTTAAGATCTAACAGATTGTTAATTTAGTATCTAGACATTGGTGGTTATTTTGTTGCGCACCCACTAAACTAATTTTAAGTTATCGATGTCTTCTTCCAACGATATCAATAGAAAGAGACAAAACACTTCTAGTGTTGTCAGATTAGTTTGCAAATATTTCTACAAATTGAATCTTCTCGTCGGAAAACGTAAATTAAAAACGTCATGACATGTCCGGACTAATTTGACATGTTTTAAAAGTTTCATCTCGGTTCTTTGACTCATCATAAGTTTAGTTGGTGCTCAGCAAAATTATCACCATTATCAAATAAATTCATTTTAAAACACTTAAAAACTTGATACTCGTACATTTGTCAGGCCCTAGCTATTATTCCATTCAGTGAGAATTGTATTTAAATTCAGTCATTGCGCTTATCCAATCAAGCAAACAAACAAAAGATTAAATCGCCAGATGTTAAGTTACACTAAAATTTCGCGCCTCTGTGACCTCTTTTAATACTGTAGTTAATTTTTACGTGTCAATGTTAATCTAAAAAAATCTAAACGTACGTAAAGTGAGGGTTTGTGATATTACATTACCAAACTATACAAATCAATGTGATTTTACATAACACTTTTAAATTAAAGCGATTTTAATATCAATAAGCAAAGAAAAAATTGTAAGACATCAGAGAAATTTAATTTTCAATCCTGCAACATTTTTTTCAACTGACAATAATAGAAAATCATATATATTATGATTCAGCACCATAACAAAATATCTTTTGAACATACAGTTTGAGATTACAGAAAAATGCACTTAGAGTATTTCCATTTCACATGTTTCGAACAAAAATTGCAACTTTTAACAATCATGCTTATAGAGCATCAAATTAAAAAGTTTCATTTTAACTATACTTTGAGCATTTTGCAACATAGTATTGGTGGTATTTCTGCTGAATAATAACTAAACTTAGTTTAGGTAGTTTTCAATAGAAATCAATAATAAAAAGATGGAACAATTTAGACTTGTCAAATTAGTCCAGACATAAAAAGATTTTCACAAATGTTTAGTTTGCAAAAAATGTCATACACAAACTAATTTAACGTGTTTTATTTCTAATACTTTAGTTGCAAGAAGATAGCGAAAACGTATAATTAATTTGGTAAATGTGCTGCAGAATTAGCACTATTGACTTTTACAGGAAATTAATGGAAAAATCACAATTGGAGGAATTTCTTTGGTTATAATATTTAACTGATACGTATTTTAAGTAGAGACTCGCACAATTTACATTAAGTTGAAAGCATTGTTTTAGTGTCTTTCTCATACAAAGATATGTAATCTGAGTTAACTAAAAAATTTTAATTGAAAACAATAACATGAACAATTGTATTTAATCTGCCAGTAAAAATACTATGAAAGCTGTTATTTATTTATAAAAAAAATATCTTTAGACAAATTATAAAAAACAATGTAACTTTACAATAAACAAAACTTGTCTCAGGCTCAGTCTTTTACAAACAATTTTCCAGACAAAGTTCATCTTAATCACAGGAAATCTTTTGACGAGATCACATCTCATATTGACATTTAAACAAGTGAAGTTGAATTAAACATATTTCTTTGAATGGATAGACACAATTCACAGTGTTTGTGAAGCTTCGAAAACAAACAGCTAACACCTTGTGTAAACATACATTTTCAACATCTATAGTGTGCGATAGGCCTTATACATTTGGATAAACCTTGATGGCAATACATGTAGTACTAAAATAATGTATAAAATCTATGTTAAACAGATCACTCGTCCGTCTCGCCCTCTTCACAGTCTGTGGATATAAAATTAAAAGAACAATTAATAAATATCTTACCATTATTATAACTGCCGACCAACATGCCAAAGGCAGATGATGTGAAGTTCCCTTAAAGACGGTATTAACGTTAGGATGAGAAATTTAAAAAAAAGTATCTTTACGCCCTTATCCCCGAAGTGGTAGGCAGAGGCACAACCAAGGCACCCACGACTAGCCGCAGACACTAAGTCCCACAATGTGAAAGGTGGCAATTATCGCCAACCGGGCACACATCTTATCCCTGGGTTTTTTTACAGAAAAATGAAAATATACATTTTTTATTGTTGTTTCCCAACCCAGGAATCGAAACCGGGACCTCAAGATGTCAACTCTGATACTGGACCACTAGACCACAGTGGCAAATACTTTTTAAGGTTGCAACAAACTAGAGCAGGGAACATCGCAGCTCTAGAGTGCTTTTAGTTTTGCAAGAAGCTCAAGAGGTTTTTTAGGATGCAAGGCACAAGAATTATCTGTGGTGTAGACCTTGCCCATTTGATCGAAGACGATCCTAGTAGTAAGTATATAAAATATCCAAAAAGAAATTATTTTCTGTTTAATTAAACATGCATCATTTTTAACAATCTTTTCAAAAATCTTTCAGTACCTATTCTATGCATATATCTGCCCATTGTCACGTTGTGGGTACTTATAAAGAACATACCATAAGAACCACCAACGTTCCTGGAAAAAATAGAACAACAACGCTCGTACGATGTTACCTCTCACCCCTCGCCTCTCCAAGATTAGCGCGAAGTATATAAGCTCACATCACCACGAGGCGTCACTTGATATTCTATCGGGACCTTCCCAGCGAGGTCGCCTTTACAGGCTACAGTTAGTCGATATACTTAAAAAAAAATCGCTGATAAACCAACATACACCCGCCTTAGGTAAGAAACTTCTATTAATTCAATTTGCTATTGTGCTTATACATGTATATATATATTTATTTATTTATTTAAATAATTATTTATGTATTTATTCAAATGTATGTTTATCCAATTATAGTATAAAACTATTTCCTCTCCAGCAGACCAGGCGACATTCCTACGCAAGAGCGTACAATGCTATGTATGCATATATTATGTACTTTTCTTCTGTGTTATTCAGGGGGCTGTTTCCAAAACTACGTCGCCGGGAATATTGTGAGAGATCTGCAAATGTAGATCCTCCTATTCCCGTCGATGTCCTTTTGGCACCTCTCCCTGACTCCTGCTTTCGACTTTCAGGGTCCTACGGTACGGCTAACTACTCTAGCCCTACCCTTGTCTACCTATCGTGCGGGAGATCGGACTATGTTAACGCCCTCCGGTTGGAGCTTGACGAGATTCACTACGTCGAGGGTTACTCCGAACGATAGAAAAGGAACACCAGAAGGCATGGAGCGCCCAGGACCGAGAATCCACCGGAGTTAAGGCCCCTCTCTCTCTCCTTACCTAAGTATTAATTATAAGGTTTCCCAGGACTTACGACCCACCACCAATACAATAGTCACTTAAAATTTTGGTAAAATATAAATTCTTTTTTTGACATACTTTTATTTTTTTTCTCACCTTCACACATTCTTGTGTAGACCTCCTCAAGGCTACACCATCATCTTGATGCTTGGCGATCTACAACTGTGCGATTGCGGAAGACATTTCTTACCTCGCATAACACCTTTGTGGAATCAGTTAAAGAGGGTGGTAATTCCAAACGAATATGACTTAGGAAGCTTCAAGAAAAGAGCATACTCATTCCTTAAAGGTCGGCAACACATCTGTGATACTCCTGGTGTTGCGGATGTCCGTGGGCGGCGGTGATCACTTTCCATCGGGTGACCCACTTGCTCATTTGCCTCCACTTCTATATAAAAAAAAAATGTCTGGTTGTTCACTACATTAGGCAACATAATGCATACCTTCATAATGCTGTCCATTGGTGTTCTCCAGCCGTAATTGGACCAATCTAGCAGCTGCTTCTTCTGGTGACTCTTCGGCATCTTCAAACTCCTCTTCTGAAATAATGGTTTTTTTGATTACATTTTTAGAATTTAGAAACAAACGAAATATTTAGGGGACAAATATTGCTTTCATCATATATAACATTTAATTTAATACATACTCTTTTTATTTGTTTAAAATTTGAAGGTACAAATGTATTACTACTTATTTAAATATGTAATTATTGTTGTCAAAAACAACCAATCCTAAGAGTATGCAAACAGGCATGAAAAAAAACTAAGATGACCAGATAGTTTCATCACCAAAACCCATCTGTTTGTCCACCTGTCCTAACATATAGGTTGGGTGTACCTTACCTTCGTCCATATCTTCACTGTCCATGTAAGGGTTATCCTCCACTTCATCAGCAGGATCTGGATGCAGAGCTTGGCCTTGGCTCATGGCCGAATACATTGGACTGAGATCATTCTCATTTTGTGGAATGAATCTGAAATATATACTTAACAATTACTGATTCATGTAAATAAAGAAATAAATATCATTAAAAAAAAATATTTGAGTTACTGTTATTTTATATCAATAAAATTAAAAGATATGTGGTATTTATTAGTTCTGCCAATTTATTGATCATGTAGACTGACCTTCTGTTATATTTCAAAACAAAAATCTGTACAAATATCACATCTAAACTAAACTGTCAACAGTAAATATGTCTTGTCTCTTTCCTATTTTGAGATCAAAACCACAGACTATGTAATAGCTCTAAAGTGCAGAAGATATGCTGATGTACAAAATGCAAGCAAACTTAATCTTAAGGTAATATCTTAAGACGTGTGTCATATACCACTGAACAAGCAGACCAGATTTACTCAAAAACTCAAATTAAAACTTGGACATGGACTGCCTCGGAAGTCTACAAAAACTAAGTAGTGAAGCCGTCATGTCACAATTTAAAATGGGCACATTTAATGTGCTTCAGTAATAACATCATTATATTTGAATTAAAAGATATAATAAGTCAGATTCAAACTAAAGACAGATTGGTAAAATGCTGATACTGCTTCACAGCATCAGTGCATGTCCACATAGATGATAACACAGCTATGCAGCAACAAGTAAAATCAAGTAAGCAGCAATTTATAGGAATGAACTTTCTTTAATTCTTTATTGTTCACAAAAAGTAAAAAAAAAAACAATTTAATATGTAAAATTATACAAAAGGCGAGCTTATCTCTAAAAGAGATTTCTTCCAGCAAACCCAAAATAGTGAGAATGCATAAAAGAAATGTAGAACATACAGTGCACAATATAAAACTTACTTTACAAAAAGAACACAAACTAAATTACTAATTATGAACAAAGTGCCAACATGCTAATTAATTACACACCAAAACGCTCCATTACTGCCTTCTTAAAAACTGTTAATGATTGAATACTCCAAATTTCATAAGGCAATGAATTCCAAAGTTTCACAGCATTAAAAGTAAAAGAATGGTTATACAACTTAGTGGAACTACAAGGCAATTTTAAAATTCCACGCAGGTGTGGACGACAATCAGAATCAAAAGGGTGTAAAAATGTAAAACGCTCGTACAGATATTCAGGAGAAGCAGTATTAAATAAAATTTTGTAAAGGAAACAAGAGACAAAGAAGGAACTTTCTTCCGGCAAGATTAAGGATATAAATATTAAATAACTATCTGTCGACAAGTTACACAAATCGAATCCTAACCCCAAAGTAAGCAAATTATATGTTTGTGTTATGGGTGCTACTCAAAGATTTTAATATATAAAAATACATAAATTTCAGAATGAATTAAATAAACACCTAGACCTAGAAATGCATCAATTTAAATGTTCATCACACAAATGCCTGCACCCATCTGGTGTGTACGATAGCCACTCAATCAACAAGGCAGTCAAATTAAGAATTATGTTAAACTTGTTTGTGATATCTTCTGCATATCATAAAATCGCAAATAGTCTTGAAGACATTTCAGTCAAAATGAGTGAACTAATGACGACCTGAACTGAGAGACGTGGAACTGACATTGAATAAGTGACTCAACCAATAACAACTTACCGAAGCTGTGTGATTGGCTGATCATCTGCATCAAATTCATCATCTTCATTTTGCTGGTTATCACCTTCATCTTGTGCTGGTGCTATACCTGGTAGCCTTAAAACATAAACAATAACAATCACAAATCTGAGCGAGAGGACTATATCATATACAACACTGTCTTAAATTCCCATAGTAGTAGTACTAATAAACTTGGTCATTTATTTATAACAATTAAGAAAAGTACTTCAGTATGTAAGAATTTTAAGGTTGTTAAACATAGCAAATCTAAAACTTCCTCTGAGAGATAGAAACAAGGTGACTATAATTGAGAATGTTATTAACACTTTAAAAACATTATTTAACAGATAATTTTCGCCACCAATAAACTAAAGTTTCCCAATTCATAAGTTTCTGAGCGTCATTCTCATATTCATCTAAAATATTAGTAATATGATTTCGTTTAGTTGTATTTAAAAAAAAAGAGAAAAACTATATCTAAAAGAAAGAAATGATTAGAAACTAACAGTATTACACCGGCATACCGTAATTCGTAGTTTAACACCATATACAAAGCTGGGGATGGCTCTCTTTGAACAGCATGAAGTGAAATACTTGGATATAAAAGAGATATTGTCGGAGCTGGTCCCCCTGAGGCACTGGTGCCGCCGCCCCAAACAACGTTACTGAAAACCACATGCAGATTTAAGTATAAACAAAAGAGCATATTTTTTTCAAGAAAGTTGTAACACAACCGTTCTTTCTTTTTAATTTTTCACCTAAAACATACTTTTCTGTAATATACAATGTTGCTGTGCCCAATTCCTGGTCGTTTACAAGCAATTTTGTAGACGGTGTTTGAAAAATTACACCTTCAATCGGTGCCACGAATGTGGACGATACCACAACCATTTTAGCTTAAAAAATATTTGATGTCTTCTTAAACCTAATTTAAAAAGTAATTTAACAATTTGAAAGCGAGCGAAACTAAACAAAGCAAATTATTATGAAAAACGCAAATCCACGTTCTTTTCTTTCTACCACAGAGTACAAATCAAAATTCAAATGACATATAATTGACATTTGACAAAAGTAAAACCATAGTGAAAAAGATTAAAAATGTAAGGAGTTTTGGCGCCGTCGTGAATAAAGATGGTCGTAATTTTTTCACAATTACTGAATTTAGTGTCAATTATGAGTAAAAAGTGGATTTAGGTGGGAGATAGTTCAATTTTGTTCATTAAAAGTGCGCAAATTTAATAATCATGAAGAAATTAATGTATCTTGAATTTCCTTGCTGCCGCCAAATTTCCTAAAGTGAGCTTGTGTAAAGTGACCACCGCTTTACTCAAGACCCTGACGTGACTTTGTAAATAGTGACAAATGGCTGTTTAAGATATAATTGATGCGGAAGACATGTGACTAATGGATTATAATAAGAATTAATTACTACAAAAAACGTGGAAGCATGGCCTAAAGGTCTTAGCCGGCTCCATAAAGAGGCAAATTAACCTAAAAAAAATTAACTAGTGATGTATAGGCTGTTTGCAGTCTGCAGCATACATGTATGATGTAATATTGACCATATATTTTAATTGCAGTATGAACACAGAAGTATGCTTAGGCTAATACTGGAGTTTTTATTCCTAGCAAAGGTCTGAAGTCAATTTCATCATATCTGATTCACTCTAGTGTACCGACTTGTTTTTCTGAGAGTCTTGTGATGTCAATTGTCAATTGTCAAAAGGTCAGTACACAAGAGTGTGTCATCAATATATTTTGGAAATGACATCCGTTATTTTCTAGGAGTATAACCTCCAGCAGTAGTGTCTAGCTTCATGGGACACCGTCTAAAAAAGTAATCCTTACGAAATACTGTACTTAAAGTAACTTGATGTTATTCCGAAGACCAAAGCTGAAGTCATGAACTAAGGCGAGTGTAATTGCGAATTAAGTAGCACAAAATGTGCAAATAAATTGAGCACGAAGTTCCATCGCAACAAGTACCTACGTAGTGAGCGCAACCAAGAGTATAAAATAAGTATGTAATAAGGGTAATGCAAAGCCAAACCATCCCTCGTTTAATAGTAAAAATAGCTTATATAAATTATCTTAAAACCTCTTCATACGCATTCTTGGTTACCACTTACCGCTGTCAGTAACAAACTTGAATCTCAATTGTTTCGTGTATGCTTTATGGCCGCTTAGCAAGCGCACGGTGATTACGTCTCGCACAAATTATGGACACTAGCACCGTCGAGTACAAGTTGTATTCTAGATGCACAGACATTAAAATCATACTCGATGTGCTAAGATAAATACTATGGCTACACATAAGATTCGAATATGATATGTCGATTTGTAACTTATCTTGAATAATTAAAACCAGATAGTGTAAAATCTGATAACAAATTAATACAAATAAACATAGGCGTTGCCAGGATTATTTTCAGGGGGTTGCACTCCATCTATACATACTATTAACTAATATAAAACATCGAAATAAACATGTGTAGCAACATACATATTTACATACGAACACAAACATACATATATACATAGTCTCGAAATGCATTACTCTCCCGCAAGTTCAGTCAGTTATTCTTTTCTATCTATTTTCTTTCCGGACAGTGGGGTGCAGTTGAAACTCCTTGCACCTTGCTGCCGGCGCCCATGCAAATAAATACAAAACAAAAGAGTGAAAAAATGTAGGTACTCTTGAACACAATACTGGCGGCTTATAATATTTAGATAATAGTAAACAATATTTTAATCGGATTAGAAGACTTCATTTATTACTAAATGTTAATAATCCACCAGTACCTACTGTGTTCAGAAGTATCTAAAATGACATTTAATTTCTAATTCTCATGAAATCGAGATTCAAGAGTAACCCTACTCGTCAGGACTTTTACAAGGGAGCATTAATTACTTATTTGTTATGTAGTATGAAGCTTTGGTATAAACGAATATTTAGATAAATAATGTGCCTACGTACACAACGAAGAAAGCGGCATTCAATATTAAACCCTAGTGGTTTTAAGAAAGGCCTTATATGTATATGTATAAAAGTGTAAATTTTTGATAATAAATAAAAAAAAAACAAGGAAGTAGGAATTTAGGAGGCAGTGAGTGAAACCCATAGATTTACTAAATCTATGGGGCGTATTACATTGTCAATATTATTGTGATCCCAATATCGCAGTATCGCAAGTATTGAAAGGGGCTATTACATTTGTCAATAATATCATCATCAGTATACAGTTGAATTTACTAGAGTGAAGTTGTGTTTCACATTCGAATAAAGTTAAGTTAATCCGAATTCTACATGGATAATAGTAGTAGTAATTGTAGAAAAACAGCTATAGCAATAATATTAGCATAAGCGTTGAAAACCAAAGAGAAAAGAAAGTGCCGGGCTTCTTTACAGAATAGACCGTCTGCTTTTTTGCCAGACAGGCCGTAAAAGGCAAGCATAGGCTTACCGTTATTAACACCGTAACATCCTTCTGGGTGATAGAGTTTGCTTGCTGTTGACGTGTTCCGGTTCGGAGGTACCGTACCCCCCGAACATCCCGGCCTAAGGTTGGCAACGCACCATTACCGAATTTGGTGACTCTAGGCGGCATGAATTTGTTACTATCAGGAAATCCGTCTGCTTGTTTGCTTTCCATTATCATATAAAATACACACTTAAATTCACACAAGAAATGATCTTGGGCGGCGATGAGGACGATTTCGGCAATTATTTTAAAATATTTATGTTTAGAGTTCCACAAAGCTGGACACTTTTCATATAAGAGAATAAATTCCTTTAGGTCATTATTTCCTTCGTTAACATTACTGTCAACGACGACGGAGCGTATGCGTATTTCGTCATCGTCACAACTGACACGTTGTTCCGTAACGGCTGCAAGGGAATACTGACATGAAATATCTCGAAGCGCTTACATTTCAATATTATTGAAGCCACGCCCCCTGAGTATCGTGGATTTCAAGATTTTCAGAAATCTTGTGATATTATCATAATACTGCGATACAGGGTATTGTGTAATACCCTGACTGTGTAGTCAATATTATCGCAGTATCGCGATATTGTCAGTTCTTACTTCTTTTAATAATTGTCAATTGTCGAGTTTTGGCGCCATTGTGAATGAAGATGGTCGCATTTTTTCATAATTATTGAATTTCGTGTTTACATTGAGTGAAATTAGTTAATTTAGGTGGGAATTAGACTAGTTTTGTTCAGCGAACGTGCACAAGTGAAATAATCATGAAGAAATTAGTGTACCGCGAATTTCCTTGCTGCCGCCAAACCTCATAGACAAGCTTGTGTAAAGAAACCACCGCTTTACTCAAGGCCCAGACAAGAATTGATAATCTAATAAGAACTGAAACAAAGAAATAATACCGAAGACGTGGTTGTATGGCCTGAAGGCTTTTACCTGCCCCACAAAGGGGCGAACTAAATAAATAAATAAATGTAGTTTTGGCGCCATCGTGACGGAAGATGGTCGTATTTTTTCATAATTATTGAATTTCGTGTTTATATCGAGTAAAATTAGTTAATTTAGGTGGGTATTAGTTTAGTTTTGTTCAGTGAACGTGCACAAATGAAATAATCATGAAGAAATTAGTGTATCGTGAATTTCCTCGCTGAATCTCCCAAAGTGAGCTTGTGTAAAGTTACCACCGCTTTACTCAAGAGCCTGACGTGACTTTGTAAATAGTGACTAATGACTGTATAAGAATAATTAAGGAAGACATGTGACCAATGATGAAATAATTAATACGGAAGACGTGGCAGCATGGCCTAAAGGTCTTAGCCGGCCCCAGAAAGGGGCAAATCAACTTAAAAAAATAGGAGGTTGGCGGGAACGGTCGGAGGGGGAAGGCGCGCTTTTCGAGGGTTCCCTCCAATCTCTAAGCTAAAAATGTGTAATCTAATGTAAAAATGTATGACTTGTAAATTAATTAAAGTGTAAATATTACTTAAGTGTGTGTAAATGTGATTTAGTAAAAATACTGTACTAGTGAAAGACTATTGTAGTGTTTTATCACGACAGAAGAGGCAGAGGCCTGAACAAGAAAGAAAATTAAAGACGAGGCGGGAAAAAGACATGAAATATTAAGATATGGGTTTATTACATAATATAAGACTAGTATAAAGTATAGAAGTAAAAATAATAATAATAAAAATACTTTATGCACTGACGTAGAAGTTTTGGCGCCATCATGAAAGAAGATGATTTTGGTGTTCAGAATTTTGGTTTTATAATTTGTGTGAAAATAATCATAATTCAAGGATGTGACGTACTATAAAACAAATTAACAAATATATAAACTTCAAGAAATTTAAACTAAAGACGTATTGAAGGACTCAAAATATAACCTGTGTATTAGACATTAGCGAAGGAAATGACTTTTAAAAAGGGGAAGACTGAAGACAGTATATTCAAAAACTGAAGAAATGACTTTAAAATTTTAATACGAAAAAGAATTTATTACGGAAGACTTGGCAGCATGGCCGAAAGGTCTTAGCCGGCTCCAGAAACGGACAAATTAACCTTAAAAAAAACAATTGTCAATTGTCATAACAATTGTCATGTGTGTTTGGATTTCGGAAACTAGAAATCAATAAAAACAAACTGAAAACTTTTAAATTTTAAACATCTTGTGAATTAAACTGATCACGTATAATAATTTGTATGCTGTAGCTAGATACATAAGTAGCTTGTGGAACGAAATAATGTCAATTAAAGATAGGGACGTAAGTAATAATTAAACACTATTCAGCTAACTTGCAGAATTTGTGATTTTTTTAAATAAGTTTGTAAGGGCACCGAATTTTTTTATTTTTCGTACATAAGATTTCTTTTTTTTATGAGTTTTTAATCATATTTCATTTACAGCCTTTAGAAGGATTGGGAGATGCACATATTTTCTATAAACTAGATGAAGTTGTTTTTGCAGAACCATTGAAAATATTTAATATGGGTACTTATTATCTTTTCTCTTATGTATTAAACTTTGTATTGTTTTCTGCTATTTGAAAATTACGCCGATAAAAACCAAATTTCATTCAAATCAGCACATCCATTTTTAAGTTTCAAATGTTGTAAGAAATGAAACAATGAAGAAGTTTAAAAATTTGTTTTTGTGTAGGTTCACAATTGAATCAATCAATCGTAACAAATTTAGCACAATTTTATATCTTAAATACAAAAGATAAATATCTAATATACATGTGGCTTCGTGGTGAGACTTAGATTTGAAACCTATACACAAATGACAAAACTCTTGACAAAAAGTTAAATAAACACTATTTTTCAGAAAACCCAGATGCAGATGATGGTACTCTTACTGACAACATCTTAGTTGAAAGGAAAGTTGGACAAAGAAATAAGAAATATCATATTGTAATAGAGAATCCAAATGATCCAGTTTGCCCTCAGGTAATTCAGTCTTTTTACATTGTACTTAAGAATTGTCTCTTTCACTAAAGTTTCCTTGACGGAGATGGCTCTATAGCAAGAAAACCATCCTTTTTCACTTTAACTTAAATATTATATTCATAAAGTATAAATTATAATACCAATGAATATAATTAAGTGTATATTGTGATAGTAATTGCTGTCTTTAAACAGTAAAGAATATTCATTTATTCTTGTCATTGACATTGAATTTTTTAGTAACATCATTTTTTTTATTATAAAATTAATATTTCCCCGTGTGGGTCTGAGCTCCTTTGCAGAATAAAACATCTGCCTTCCTGCCAGGCAGCTTGTAAAAGGCGAGCATAGGCTTACTGTCAGACTCACCCGGATTGGTACCACCGTCTTACCTACACCTGCCGCCACAATGTCATGACGTGTTCCGGTTTGGAGGCTAAGGTAGCCGGTAAACTTACTTTTACTCGAGGCCTAACATCCCAGCCTCAGGTTGGCAACGCACCATTACCAGCTTTGGTGTCTCTAGGCGGCGTGAATTTCTTACCATCAGGAAATCCGTCTGCTTGTTTGCATTCCAATATCATAAAAAAATAATTACAATACATATTGAATTAAATTTTCGAATCCCAGTTTTTTATTGCTGACTATAAAATTCAAAAAAATATTCAAAATAGATTACAGACTTGTAATCTATTATGAATAATACAATCTACAAAAATTTTACATGCGATGAATCACACATGAGAATAGAAATTCTGTATCATAATATAATTTGTTTTTTATTAATTCACATGTCCTAATGTATAGTAGTACCTGGTAGTACTATTAAAATTATGTGTTTCGGCTATATTCGTCAAGCTTCGGAAATCTGAATGTATTTTAAAGATATCTGTATAGAGTTGTTATTACATAATTAATCATTTCGCTTAAATTTAGATTAGATCAGCCAATTTAAAAATGGTATAAAGTGTAAAAAGAGTAAAAAGTGTAAAGCCGAAGCTCATAATTTAAATAGTGGTACTATATGTATTATGTTATTAAATCTGTCAAGTAATATTTTTCTTACTTTGTAATAAACCATTAGGCATAATTAAATGATTCTGCTTTTGCAAACAAAATGCCAACATTACAAATCCATTATGAAGAACATAATATAATGATGTCAATCATTCTTGTAATGATGTCTATGATATGACTATCAAATCAAAGAATGTTAAGAAAAATACAATACTTCCTTTGAATAATCCTGTTCCGGTTCTGAGGATGAGGTAGCCGGTAAACTTATTTTTTCACGAGGCCTAACATACCGGACTCAGATTGGCGACGCAGCATTACCACCTTAGGTGTCTGAGGCGGCGTGAATTTCTTTCCATCAAGAAATCCGTCTGCTTGTTTGCCTTCCTATATCATAAAAAAAACTACTAGATAATTATGTGAGATATTCTTACGTTAAAAATAATAATTAAAACAACATAGTCTAGTATTCTTCCCCCTCAATACAGAATGATGGCTACGTCCTTGTCCCTGGACAAGTTACACAAAATGAATCTAATCCCAAAGTACGCAAATTATGGTTGTTAGTGAACAATTCTAATAAATATAAATATTTAAATGGTTACCAGAACATTTTTTAAGATATTGGAAGGAAAACAAGTAGACGAATTTCCTGATGTGGTGTCTAGAAAATTCATAAAAATAAAATGTATTTAATCCTAGGCAACATCAATTTATTAGAAAAGTGATTATGCAAATTAAAATAATTAGTATAAAGTACACTAAGTTTTTTTAGTAGTGGTATTCAGTGACTTTGATATGAATTTCAGACTCATAAAATATTCTCATTGTTTTCTGACCGGTTATCACTACACATGAACATCTCAGCTTTTTTTAAATGTTATCGCCGTTTGTGAAGACCGCTACAGTGTGAAAGCAAGAGTTGAATAGAGACTACACGATATTACATATCATGTAGTTTTATTTCTTAAGTGACTATATTTGAAACATGCAGACGGATTTCCTGATGGTAAGTAATTCACGGCGCCTAAAGTTACCAAACGTGCGTTGCCAACCTGAGGCCGGGATGGTAGGCCTCGAGCAAAAGTAAGTTTACCGGCTACCTCATCCTCCGAACCGGAACACGTCAACGGCACGGCAGGAATAGGTAAGGCGGTGGTACCAATTCGGGCGAGTCGCTGCGAAACTCTAGCACCTAGTAGAATGTCACGGTGTTAGTGACGGTAAGCCTATGCTCGCCTTATAAAAGACGCCTGTTAGGAAGGCAGATGGTCTATTCTGCAAAGGATCCCAAACCAATACCAACATTAAAAGCAAAATTTTTAACTTCTTTTGTACATTTATTGGTTTTTTTGTAGAAAGAGTGTAAGAAAAGATTTTCATCAATCACATTGCTAAAAGGCCATATACGAAAAGTACATTGTGCTGAAAAGACCTTCATTTGTGAATGGTGCGGGGCGGGATTCCCTGCGAAATATCTACTGGAGAGGCATACCATGGTGCATAAGCTTTTGAAAATTTCTTGTCCAGTCTGCAAGAAATTGCTTAGTGCTAGAACCAAGTGAGTATCTCTATATTATTAGGTAATACGTGATGCCAAAACTTTGGACCCCTTTTTACGAAACTTGGGCGGATGGAGGAGCATATTTTTTTTTACACTTGTAGTTTATGTGTAGGAGAAGTGCAGAACGCTAATTTTTTTCAGTAATAATGCTTACAAAGTACATTAAATCAATAAATAAAACACACTATCATGCATTTGACACACACAAACAAATATATTGATAATAACGATGTAAGATCACAGGTGGCGCATTAAAAAGTTTGGAAACAAAGTAGTTGGTCTTGAGAAATGAAGATGGCGTTCTTATCAACAAGATATTAAAATTTATTATGGTCGAATTTTGACCAACGGGCGACCACTACTATACAGTAATAGCTGTTGACTGTGCCTTCGTCTATGTAGCAATAGACTCCTGTGATTTTATTCTTACCCATACTGTAATATTATAAATGGGAAAGTCTGTCCGTTGTTCTTTTTCCGGTTAAACTGCTAAACCGATTTTATTGAAATTCAGCTACTTATATGAGCTAAAGATCCGAGTTCAAACATAGCCTATTTTTAAAAATATCAACTCCAAATAATTGGTTGGACTAAAATTCCCACTTCCCGTGGACATCGCATCACGCTTGAACAGATGGACGAATGTTGCTAATCATTTGATTGTATTGGTTATTGTCAGGAGAAGGATCATATAAAGATACTAGGTGGTAGAGTTCCGCAGCGACTCACCCGGATTGGTACCACCGCCTTACCTATTCCTGCCGCCATAACGTCATGACGTGTTCCGGTTCGGAGGGTAAGGAAGCCGGTAAACTTACTTTTGCTCGAGGCCTAACATCCCGGCCTCTGGTTGGCAACGCACCATTACCACCTTTGGTGTCTCTAGGCGGCGGGAATTTCTTATCATCAGGAAATCCGTCTGCTTGTTTGCCTTCCAATGTCATAAAAAAAGAGAAAACCGAGAAAACTGCAGAGAAATTGGAAGAAAACACACTTTTTGTTTATGCAAACTGTTATTTAACCGTTAATGTCAAGTGATGCGAAGTTCGACGGATCGGCTAGTAGGGAATAAAACAATGTATGAAAATCTATAAAATATTCTACACTTACGAAGTCGCGGGCAAACATCTAGTCAATATATATATATATATATATATATTACGTGTCACGTTGTTTGTCCGCGATGGACTCCTAAACTACTTAACCGATTTCAATCAAATTTGCACACCGTGTGCAGTTTGATCCAATCCAAGATAGGATATCATCGAGCATCAGTACAATGAAATTTTTCTTGCTAAGGTTAAACTTTGGTATATAAATTATTAATTAATTTATTGCAATGTTATCTTTAAATGCATAATTAAAGGGCACTAAATCTAAAGAACCGATTTACTTAGATTTCAATATGTATGTCATCTATTCACAAAAATTGAGTAGGTATTTTCCTCGATGTCGCTGGTGGATGGATGGACTTAGTGTCTTCGGCTAGTCGTGGGTGCCTTAGGGTGGTTGTGCCTCTGCCTACCGCTTCTAGGATGTGGGCGTGAAGATACTCATGACGCTGGTATTTCATCATCAGATCCAGACTAGGTGTTAAAGACCACTTCGGAAGTACGCTGTTTCTATTAAAAAGAACTTTTGTGATCGGTTCGAAATAGACAAAGGAAACTATTGACATATGTATCGTACATAAAACTCCGGTTGCACTCCGGGAGTGCCGACAGAAGTGAAAACTTGAATGTTAACGTTGTGCATTTTTGACATTTTGGAATGGTTAGGCAATAATTTTGCACGAATTGCTTTAATTATCAGTATGAAAGTACTATCATTTATGTGATATAATACAATATTCTTACAATAGTCTTGTGCTTAATCGAACATTTTTGGATTCGCACTGTAATCGTACAATCCGTAAAGTGTACTAGTACACCTTATTAGTACTTTTAGTACCTACCTATTAGTACTCTGTGCTAAACCATGAAACTTCAGTACGCTACCTATCTACCTAATAGTACGGCCACTTCATAATTTACCTCGGTCAGTTAAAATAATATCCTTATGAGATAAAATATGATGAAATTTTAAATTATTCAAACTTAAACATAATTTATTCAATGTAATATAAGTATATATGTGTATATCGATTTTCCTTCTACTATTACTTCCTGTGTTAAACTTACAACTTTTTCGAAAACAGCTAAACTTCTTCACAATGTTGTGCTGTAATTTCTATTAACTGAGAAAGTATGATATACCTACAGGTCGCAAACAAATTAAAAGATGTGTTACTAAACTAATCTCTATTTTATCTCCCACAAAGTGTTTTTTCACGATTGTTTTACACTCACTCGTACTGGTATTATCCATTGCGCATTCTATACTGTTCGGAAATATCTGAGCAATACAAAACAGCAATGAATCTAAGTTTTATTTTAGATCTCGCGCAAGCGTCCTGTGCCGCCTTATTCGCGCATGCGCCCTGCGCCTCTCTTCTTACGATCTTGCGATCTGACGCGAGTTTAGAAGTTTTTGCCCATTCCGAAAAAAGTGCGTAACGCCGCTAAAGAAGTTTTCACTTCAAAAACTAGCTGTTCCGGCGAAATTCGTTTTACCCGTGTAGTTTGTATGGGGAACATTAAAATGTTCTTCCTAGTTTCGGGATAAACGGTAACGGGATAACTAGTAACGGGGTCAAAAGTATCATATGCCCGTCTCCTGGTTCTAAGCTACATGCCAGTTAATTTTCAGCAAAATCGGTTCAACCGTTCTTACATAAACTTTTCTTCTCAATCGGGTAAATATGTATGTAAGGTAGATGAATTAATTACTAAATTTAAAATAATTGTTACCAGGATGTCCAACCATCTGAACACGCACACAAACGCGCGCACACACACATGTGAAGTATGTGCTAAGGCGTTTACTAGAAAATCAGTTTTAGATAGACACAAAATGAAGTTACATCGAAGGGAGACATGAAGGTAAGAGATCATTTCTGTTCTTTTGTCCTGATTTTTTATGAAAGAAGTCAGCAACGAAGCACACGGCCTTCCACGGTCCACAGTCAAGCATAGTCGCCTTCAGCCACCATAGACATAGGTAACGTATCGCCTGTGTGGTCTTGCGGTTCAGTTGTCGGACGTGACTGCTTGAGGTCCTGGGTTCGATTCCCGGGTCGGGCGATAAATAGAAAATTGGGCTTTTCCAAATTTTATAATAAAAAAACGTTGCTCGGCATTGGCGTTAGGCTTGCCACCTTGCCACATTGTGGCACTATGTGTCTTCGGCTAGTCGTGAGTGCCCTGGTTGTGCCTCTGACTACATCTACGGAGATATGGGCGTGAATATACTTATTTATTTACTTGCTTAGATATAAGACTAAGGCCGGGATGTTAAGTCTATTTGGCAAGTCTACCTGCTACACTATCCTCCAGAATGGAACATGACAGTTATTAAGGAAAAGGTACGGCGGTGTATCCCTACGCTGTCAAGTTGCAGCATAGCACTCTTCCACCGACCTGGTTGGTTGGTCTGGTTGGTGATGACCTATTTAGCCTATGCTCACAGCTCACCTCTTATGAGCTGTCTCGCAGAGCGGCAGATGGCCTACTCAGCAGACCCGGAGCAACACGGGGTCAATTATGTAATAAGTACATAGGATAATACGATTGTATTATATCTCTTTCAACACGTTTGGATGTTAGTGTATTTTTTGTTAAACCCAGAACGAAGACGAAGAAGGAAATTGTTTACCTTCAATTTGTCATAGGCGGAACGGCAAAATTAGGTTTTTTAATAAGCTCCGGACATAATTTTTATTTAATTTGTCGAATATGGGTGGATTTCCGCAATAATACCTACCGCTAGAATTTGAAGACTATTTTCCAACTTTTATATATGTACATAGTGTTCTGACCTTATATCTAAAATATGTTATCCGGCGGAGTAAGTGCTAAAAATACGAAGTAATCCTGACACACCTGGTGTCAGGATCATATTAAGACTTGGCACTCGACACTCTCTGCCTACCGTGTAAGGCACTTGGCGTGAAGATTTAATTTAATTATTAAGTAGGAACATAAAACTCAAAAACTACTAGAGGGATGTTATGTTAAATTTATGGAATTCCACCTCGGAATCATTGGCCATGTTTAAAAAAAAGAATTGTCAAATCATGACGTGGTAATGGAATAATTGTAGTCGGTTTTTTTAGTTTTACTGCTCTTTTTATTAATAACAGCAGATCATACCTAACAGGCGAGCAGTTCACTGTCATTAACACAGTGACCTTGATTATTTGGTATAATTTTAGTATAAGTTGCCATTTAAGGGTAGGGTTGGTGGCAAACTTAGACAAGTAGCTTATCGTCGCAGTCTTATGTTGGCAACTCACCATTTTCCCCCGTGTTGGTCCGGGCTCCTTTTCAGAATAGACCATCTGCCTTCCTGCCAGGCAGCTCGTAAAAGGCGAGCATAGGCTTACCGTCATTAACACCGTGACATCTGACTAGGAGGTAGGGTTTGGCAGCGACTCACACGGATTGGTACCACCGCCTTACCTATTCCTGCCGCCACAACGTCAAGGCTTGGCGTTGACGTGTTCCGGTTAGGAGGGTAAGGTAGTTGTAAAAGGCCTCAGGTTGGTGTCTTTAGGCAGCGTGAATTTCTTACCATCAGGAAATCCGTCTGCTTGTTTGCCTTCCACTATTATTAAAAAATATCACCTTTTGAGTTTAAGGCGCCATAATATATTTCCATCCATTCGAAAATCAGTCAGTTTCATTCCTTTTTAACCTATAAAAATGACAAACAAAATCGTTTGTCTTCATTTCGGACATACGCAATGTCTGTACTGTAATCACAAACATAATCTCATAAGATAGTGATGCCAAGTGTAGATATTTTGTAGATATTGAAGTTGGTACTCTTGCAGTCGATTCCTCGACTTACCGGTTATAACTATGTACGAAAACAGGTTATAATATAAGTCCGGAAAAAATACGAATTTTCGATTTGTAATGTTTAATACGTATTAATAACATTAGCTTTAACCCGCGGCTTCGCCCATTGTCAATCTTTAAATTAATATGTGACGAACTTTGGACCTCTTTTTACGAAAATTGCGCGGACGGAGGAGATATGCTCCTCGGCACACTTATTATGTGTAGGGGAAGTGCAGAACGCTAATATTTTTTAATAATTATGCTTATAAAGTACATTAAATCAATAAATAAAACATTACCAACACTACCATGCATTTGACACACATAAACAAATATATTGATGAAAACGATAAAAGATCACAGATGTCGCACTAAAAAGTTTGGAAACAATGTAGTTGGTCTTGAGAAATTAAGATGGCGTTGTTATCAACAAGATATTAAAATTTATTAGGGTCGAATTTCGACCAACGGGCGACCACTTGTTAGTACTAGAGAGAATAAAGCGGAGTTGCTTTCCGGTGTCTGTCTCTACCCCCTATGAGTGCTTAGGCTTTTAAAACTGCTTAAGGGATTTTGATGCGGTTTTTTGATACTGATTACAGAGAACGGTTTATATTTACATAGTGTTATAATAACATAGAAGTTTGACTACCCTTTGGACAGGCTGCTAGTGTTATACAAAATCCGACTTTACATTGACAAACATTATATACCTGACATTGTTTAGTCGAACGGTTTAATTTAATGTTAGTTGTGGCAATGTTCGTTCCCGAATTCCTCCGAAACGGCTTGATCGATTTTCATGAAATTTCGTGAGCATATTGAGTAGGTCTGAGAATAGGCCAACATATATTTTTCATACCATATTGGTGTACTAACTTTTGAACGGATGGTCCGATTTTGGTGCGGTTTTGTTTTATTACATACCTAGCTCTTTCTTTATCTGCGACTTCGTCAACGTAGAATATTTACGAATTTCAAACTTTTATGACCAGTTATACCCTAAGTAGTAATAAGAAGTAGACTTCGTTGGAACTGGGGTGTCTATCTACTTTCTACGTTGAAACAAAAAGAAAGTGAAAAAGTTTTTTTTTTACGTTGGAAGAATATGCATATTAAATTACATCAAAACCTTGTCCAGCGGTTTAGTCGAGAAAACGTAACACACAGACTTGCATTTATAATATTGTAAGTAAATGTATTGGTTTCTGATGAACAATGAACGAGGCGCATAACAATCATACCATTTGTTTTTTTACAATAACAATAATAAATATCTCTCGACAAGTTACACAAATTGAATCTAACCCCAAAGTAAGCAAATTATATGCTTGTGTTATGGGTGTTAGTCAACGATACTAATACTACTACGATACTAATATACATACATACATATCTTCACGCCAAGTCCCTTACGGGTTCGCAGAGAGTATCGAGTGCCAGACCTCACGATTCTGACAAACCTGTCTTGCTTCCTTCACATTCATTACCCTTTTCACATCTGCTTGGCTTTTACGTGCTGCCTGGCAGGAAGACAGATGGTCTATATTCTTCAAAGAAGCCCGGACCAATACGGGAAAAGCATCTTAAAAAATATCTCCGTTTTAACCATGTAAAACATCTTAAAAATATCCCCTTTTTAAGCATCGAAACATCTAAAAAAAAAAATTAATTACTTATTATTAACAATTATACGGGTTCTGCGGAACTACCAAACTAAAGGCATGTCTATACCTACATACCTACTTACAAATAAGTAAATAAAATTTGGGTGTATGTTTTGTAATATTCAAATAAGCGCTTTTTACTACATGCACATGAATTTTTAAATGGTACCGATTCCAAAGTAATATTTTTTACTCTTTTTGTCTGCCTGTTAATTCTAACTAATTCTGAAACGGCTGAATCGATTTTGACGGGACTGAAAGTCGACAGGTTGCCAGGTAGTTAATGTATTAAAGTAAAAGATGAAAAAACGAAATCACTGCCAGATTTTAAACTCTATGCCGCTCCTGGGCACCACAAAAAAGTCCGCCCTATTACTAGAATTTTACTTAAGGGAGGAAATACGTGTAGAGAAAGTATCTTTACGCCCATATCCCCGAAGAGGTAGGCAGAGGCACAACCAGGACACCCACGACTAGCCGAAGATACTAAGTCCCACAATGTGATAGGTGGCAAGCCTATCGCCAATCGGGCACATATCCTATCCCGAGCAACATTTTTTTTTATTAGAAAAAACCCAATTTTCTTTATGTTGCCCGACCCAGGATTCGAACCCGGGACCTCATGCAGTCAAGTCCAACAATTGAACCGCTAGACCACAGAGACGTGTAGAAAGTTTACGTTTTCATGATTTGACGACGACGACGGTCTTCATGACGATTTTTATTATTTTTTTATAGATATTTTATTTTGACAGATATCAGTAGAGTGATTATCATTTTGAAAATATCTTAAAAAGCTCCCCACGCTTTTTTAAATTATTTTTTTATTCATATTATTATTATTTTTTATTTATTAAAATTTTTAACACTATTCTTAATTTAAATTTATTAAAATTAAGAATAGTGTCAAGTTAAAGTCTTTGGCTTCCCGACTAATTCGAAAGCTAATCAGCTCTTAAGTTTAAATAATCACATCGATTACCACCAATCCGGTCAAAATCGGTTGATTTGTTCAAGAGTTATCGATACCGACAAATTTTGAAAAAAGAGTTTTTTTCACACAACTTCAACATTTCTTTTTGGGTCGTTTTCTATAAAATAAAATAATTATTAGAGTCCAAAAAATCACGTCGATCGCCACTAAGTACGTGAAAATCGGTTGAATGGTTCATGAGTTATCGTTGTCGAAAAATTTCGGAAAAAGAGAATTTTTCAAAGATTTTCGGTTCGATCAGTTTGTGTTCAAACGTTATTCTTAGATTCTGAAAAAGTGTGTGGAATACTTCCAACCGCGTGAAAATCGATTTATCCATTTAGAAGTCATTGGAGTTTGAAAATTCAAAGAATACTGTTTAATTAAACTTCTATCAGCATTTTCAGCCCTTCGAACTCAAAAAAAAAATTAACTAAAAAAGATGATTATCACTTTCAAAATTTTGCCGCCCTAAAACATTTGCCGCCCTGTGCACTTGCCCCGACTGCCCCTAGTGTAAACCCATCGCTGAACGAAATAAACTAAATATTTTTTGGATTAATTTCACGTGGACGAAGTCCCGGGCACAGCTAATTTTACGTATATTATAAAACAGTTCCTAAGTTGGAACTTAGAAGCTAACTGACGCAATAATAATAAGTGGGCGAGTAGGTTCGATTTGCCCTTAAGGCCAATGTAATAACCTATCTGAGATAAGAGATAGGGCTACTATAGATTAGTAACCAGGCAACCACTGTTATTTTTCAATGACTAACGAAAATATCTTAGCAACAAAGCTATAGAAGGTCTATCCCTATCTGTAGATAGGTTATTAATATTGTCAGTAAATTCTTCACCCGTGTGTACTTAACACAGCACGCACGGTGCATAGGTATTATATTGTTCACCATTAAACTGTATTATATATATTGTTTTTTGTATTTTTCCTGTGTTGGTCCGGGCTCTTTTGCAGAATAGACCACCTATCTTCCTGTCAGGCAGCTCGTAAAAAGCGAGCATAGGCTTACTGTCACTAACACAGTGACATACTACTAGGTGGTGGAGTTTCGCAGCAACTCGCCCGGAATGGTACCAATGCCTCATCTATTCCTGCCGTCATAATGTCAGTGCTTGCTGTTGACGTTTTACGGTTCGGAGGGTGAGGTAGCCGACAAACTTACTTTTGCTCGAGGCCTACCATCCCGGCCTCAGGTTGGCAACGCACCATTACCACCTTTGGTGTCTCTAGGCGGCGTGAATTTCTCACCATCAGGAAATCCGTCTGCTTGTTTGCCTTCCAATGTTATGAAAAATAAAAATAACAGTAAACCCATCTTCTCCTTTTTACTAATTAGTAGAAAGTTGTAATTCTCTGTGGTCTAATCGTCCGGCGTCGAACTTCATTTCTTAAGATCCCGGGTTCGATCCCTTGCAACGAAAAAAACTAGAAATTGTGCATTATCAATTTTCTATTAAAAATAACGTTGCCCGGGATTGAATATGTGCCCGGTTGGCGATAGGCTTACCACCTACCTCATTGTGGGACTAGTCGTGGTTGCCTTGGTTGTGCCTCTGCCTACTTCTTCGTGGATATGGGCGTGAAGATGCTCTACTAATTAGTTCAGGGTTTCGCAAAGTAAGGTACGCGAACCCGTAGGGGTACGCCATTCGACGGCAGGGGGTACGCGACAAAATTACTCCTAAGATTGACTCCATTTGTAACAAGAAACAAGCACACCCATCACATTAATAGTAGTAAA
>NJDD01005072.1:67354-82042 GCA_002245505.1 Calephelis nemesis | reverse complement strand
GCGTGGACGCGAATGGGCACACATACCCTATCATATAATTATTTTATAATAACAAAATATTACGAACCTTAAAAAATATTAACTCTAACCAAGTACATATTGTAAATAGTGTATTTAGACCGTCACAAATTATAATAAAACTGGCCATTAATTACAAAACAGAAAAAAGCTCAAATGAGAAAAGAAAAAAAAAAGAATTGTGAATGTCCTGACAAAAGGAGAGGGGCTCGTTTAATCGCTTAATCCTATCTTCTTCTACCTACTAGGTTCCTATATTAAATGCGAAAGATTGTATGTTTGTTTGTTCTTCACGCAATAACTGCTTAAATAATTTTCATAAAATTTGGCACACACATAGAGGGTAACTTGGATTAACACACATGATAGTTTTTATCCCGAATAAATGTTCCGAACGCAGGCAACGCCGCAGCCAACAGCTAGCTAGTTATTAATGAGTACTTTCACTATTGATCGTATATATCGGTGGCCATTATAGTGTTCCTGGGTCTCCTATCTTATAATTTTGCTCTACCCTGCCCAATACCATTTATTTAGGTGACAAACACTTAATAATCTATTAAGGTCGCCATGGGCGTCGCCAGGATTCTTTTCAAGGGGCGCATCACCATCTAATAAAATCATACATACTAGTAACTAATATAAAACATCGAAAACATGTATAGCAACTTACATATTTACATACGAACACAAACATACATACGTACATACATAGTCTCTAAAAGCATTACTCTCCCGCAAGTTCAGTCAGGTAAATTTTTCTATCTACCTTCTTTCCTTACATGGGGGCGCAGTTGAACACTCTTGCACCCTGCTGTCCATGACCTCAGACAGTGCACTTAATTACTGTGGCGCCCAACTCTCTTCATTTTCAAAATTTTTTAACAAAGCTTCTAGCGTGGTACGATTGGCTGCTAAATTTGGTAAATAAGACACTATTTCTGCCACTATTATATATTAATTTGAACAAAATTTTTTTAAGGTACGGAAATATGCACGTTTTTTACGATAAGACAGTGAATCAGCTTCTGATGATAAGAGATAGCCGTGGCTTGTAGATGACATAAATATCATACCTACATACGCTGTATGTGGTCGAGATGTTAGGCATATGTACAAGTCTACCAGCTACTCAACACTCCCTACCAGAATACTACTATGCTAAACGTTGTCATCTTGGTGACAGGAATAGGTTACGCGGTGGACCCGTACCAGGAAGTGTTGCTGCATAGGCGTCTACCACTAGTGAAATTTACATTTTTCTGCAATCGGAATATTGAAAACAATATTAGAAGATAGTAAAATATACAGGGTAACTTTGAAAGGACCGACCAAATTTTCGTATAAGGGGGTATAGGCTTTCTTCTTTGTTTTTTTGTTCATTTTTCACTCACAAACTACTGAACCGATTTTTAGCAATTCTGTTTAGTTGTAGTTTATAGCCCGGGCCCCGGGGTGACATTTAGAACACCTATAAGGCCCGAAACACAACCGCGTTTTGCCGCTCGCTAGAATTAGCAGCAGCGTCACTGCCGATTGCAGCGGCGCGCGGCACTATTTTTTTGTTACTAGCTGTCCCGGCGAACTTCGTTCCACCCGTTCAGTATGGAAAAATAATGAAGTATAATTTTTTTCCATTTTCCCTGCAACTTTCCCGGTTTTTCACTTCATAAGAACCCTTTCCTGAAACTAACACAGTAAAAAATTAGCCAAATCGGTCCAGTCGTTCGGAAGTTATGCGCTTACCAACACATTTAGCAATTCATTTTTATATTAAAGAGTCTATCTTTTTTTATAACAAATAAGCATTAAGTTTCTCACGGTGGTGTTGTGTGCTTTGGCTCTAATTTTGGGGAACATTTTTCGTTTCAGTAATACGAAAAGTCTCTTCAACTTGTGTACGAAGTCGCGGGCAACAGCTAGTAATTATTCTAAGAATTCTGAAACATTCAAAGTAAGTAAGTATCTTCTCGCCCATATCCCCTAAGACTTAGGCAGAGGCACAACCAGGGTACCCACGACTGGCCGAAGATACTAAGTCCCACAATGTGATAGGTGGCAAGCCTATCGCCAAACGGGCACATATCCCATCCCGAGCAACATTTTTTTTATTAGAAAATTATAAAAACTAATTTTCTTTATGTTGCCCGACCTGGGATTCGAACCTGGGACCTCATGCAGTCAAGTCCAACAACTGAACCGCTAGATCACAGAGGCGATTAACATTCAAAGTGTTGTTTGTTATTGCGAAATCACAACAAAATTACACCAAATACAAAATGGCGGTCGCTTTGTGTTTACTCAATTGCGTGACCGGTTTTCCTTAAAAAGCCAGCTACACTCGACGGCGAAGTATAAACAAAAATAAATTTATCGTGACCTTTATTGAAAAATGCAGGAGAAACGCAAAATAATAATTCATTTAGGAAAACTCAAATTCGATTATTTTTTTTTATGATAAAGGCAAACAAACAGACGGATTTCCTGATGGTAAGAAATTCACGCCGCCTAGACACCTCGGACATGAGACATGTTAGGTCTCGAGAAAAAGCAAGTTTACCGGCTACCTTACCCTCCGAACCGGAATACGTCCTGGCGTTATGGCGGCAGGAATAGGTACCAATTGCGGTGGTACCAACCCGAGCGAGTCGCTGGGAAACTCTACCACCTAGTAGAATGTCACGGTGCTAGGACGGTAAGCCTATGCTCGCCTTTTACGAGCTATCTGACTGGAAGGCAGATGGTTTATTCTGCAAAATAGGCCCGAACCAACACGGGGAGATATGGTATCATGAAGTTTTTATGGCAAAAGACAGCCAATAA
Organism: Calephelis nemesis; assembly: GCA_002245505.1. Taxonomy (NCBI): domain Eukaryota; kingdom Metazoa; phylum Arthropoda; class Insecta; order Lepidoptera; family Riodinidae; genus Calephelis; species Calephelis nemesis. The sequence goes on along the minus strand of NJDD01005072.1, from coordinate 79,201 downwards.
GCACGCGTCTCCCATTATAGTTAGAGATTACCTCAACCTATAGACACCTTAGATGTTATAGGTGCGTCGCTGTCCTGTGGCCGGGGTGTAAGGCCAATTGTGCAAGTCTACCGGCTAGTCTATTCTCCGGACCGGAACATCAAATCCAATCCCGGGCAACTTTGTTTTTTTACTAGAAAAATTAATAAAAACACGTATTTTTTGCCCGTACCGTACTTCGTGTAGTCAGGTCCAACACCGGACCGCTACACCACAGAGAGCGATACATCGACTAAAAAACGAGTTACTGATTCGGACGCTTAGTCTGCTGCCAACAACTTAGAAGCTAACTTTTTTTTTTTCCTGTCTAATAACAGTAATGGAAGTCAAGCTCTTACTTGGTGGATATCCAGGTTATATAAACCTCATACCGCCTGCAGATGGTTATATTCTTTACAAAAGGATGCAGCATATCTATAAATGGTCGAAAATTTTCCGTGCTCTTAATTATATGTATCTTTTATATAGGTATTACGTATAACTGGTATCTCATATTTATAACATCATTAACCGTTCTGAAAACGTCGGTATTAATTATTAAATAATAATTATTTACATTAGTCAAAAAATATTGTTTTAAGGGGCCATATACGCTAAAATACGTCAGCAGTTTACTGTTTTTTTTTTTCATACAAACCAATCATGGATATTGCTGACAAAAATACACAAGATTAACATGAATATGCTTTACTAGACTAGTGTTTCCAAAACACGATTCATTTCACTTTGCTCGATAGAAAAAAGTCAAAAAGTTAACCCTTTTTTGAAAGCAAAACGCAAATATCTACTTCAAATATGAAAATATCGACACCAGATTTAACGTGAACATAGATAAGTACTATACCTAAAAGATAAGTGTTTCAGTTTTTATACTTTTTTCAAATTACTTTTATAGTGTCAAAAATAGTGATTTGTCGCTTAAGACGTTTACTTTAGAGCGCCATTGTTCATTCATTTCATTAGTAATTTCATAAGTTCATTAGTAATCATGGAACGGGGGAGGGCGGTAATTGGCTCTTCTGGCTGACTATGGGGCCTTACGAATTTTTTTGGTTAAAATCTATAGAGTTACTTTTAAATGTCGATTTTATGCAAATTGGAATCGGATTTATCATTTAAGGCACACTTGAACACAGTTCTAGTAGCTTATTAACATTGTTTTAATCAAAATTAAGGAATCTGATAAAATAGTTAAATAATAATTGATACCTAGCTGTTGCCCGCGTTGTGAATGGCCCAAAAGGATCGTTTTTCTGGATATAAACTATGCTATGTTATTACATATCCAAGTTACACTATATGTGTGGGCCAAATTTCATGAAAATCGTTTTTGCTGTTTTTGCGTGAAGGAGTAACCAACAAACATACATATTTTCACATTTATGATTTTAGTAGGATTAGTAACTGAATGTCAATTATTCGCTAGTATTGCTTTCAAGAATACCTAAAATAACATATACGATTCCAATTTTCTCCATTCCATGAATCGAGTTTCAAGAGTAAGCCTACTGGCTCCGGACTCAGTTTCAGTTTTTCGGCCACAGCGAAACTTGTTGGTCGTAAATGGTCGCAGGTTAATCAGCTCACAGGAACATACAGATAGCTAAGACTGTCGTGGAGTGCAGACACCATAGATATAGATGTCATAGGTGGGTTTCTGTCCTGTGACTGAGGTTTAGTGGCTGTGTTAGGTTTACTGTGCAAAGATTTGCAAGTAGATAGGCACCGGGTACCCCTTCAGACCGTAATAAATAAATAAATATCCCAGGACAAGTTACACAAATTGAATCTAACCCCAAAGTAAGCAAATTACATGCTTGTGTTATGGGCGTTAGTCAACGATTGTAATACATAGAAATACTTAAATAGATACCTGAATAAATTTAACACCCAAACCCGGAAATGCAGATATTTAAATGTTCATCACACAAATGCCTGCCCCCGTCGGGAATCGAACCCGAGCCTCGCGGTTGGTCGGTGTAGTTAGGTGTATATGCTAGCCACTCGACCAACGACCATTGCTAGTCTATGTCTAAATCGATAACGTGTTTTAGATTTTTTAACAATATTGAGAGATAGAGAGTAGGTACCATCTACTGGCTTACCTAACCTTCAGGCCGGAACACGACAGTGCTAAATTTTCATACAGACAACTGACATTATGGATGAAAGAAAACATTTATAAAAAAGCTTTTATTGCTGTCGAAATAGGTATACGTTACAGATAGGTAGATATTCGTTACCACCTGCCTTTTAGGCGTACAATATCTATAAATCACATTCGGTATATTTAATTAAAATATTTTCAAATTAAAATGGTAACAAAACCAGAATTAGAATATTAATTTAGATAGAATTAAATTTATTTGTAATATAATAAATAACGTCATTTATATAAAATCATTTTTTTTAAAATAATTATTTTCAAAATTGTCAATTAATTAAAGTATATTAATTAAATTACTACGTGTTATAGATCGTCCCATTTATAATTGAAATATTCGTATAACTTTATTTATTTATTTTTATGATATTGGAAGGCAAACAAGCAGACGGATTGATGTAAGTCATGAAATGCCTTTTAAGTACATATTAAAGTTAACATTTCTTTTTCTTAAAAATAATATTATTGATAATAATGTTATCGCCTCTGTGGCCTAGCGGTCCAGATGTTGGATTTGACTTCTTGAGGTCCCAGGTAGGGCAACAAAGAAAATGTGATTTTTCCAATTTTTTAATAAAAAAAGTGTTGCTCGGGATTGGCTATGTGCCCGGTTGGTAATAGGCTTGCCATCTATCACATTGTAGGACCCAGTGTCTTCGGCTAGTGGGGGCCCTGGTTGTGCCTCTGCCTACATTTTCGAGGTTATGAGCGTGCTTAGTTACTTATTGATATCACGCAATTAAAGAGGTAAGTGATTGTGCACACGTTGTAGGTATCATATTCATAACAATTTCCCATAAAATACCATTCAGTGTTTACCATTATTAATATTCCTCCCACTCAAATATTTAACTGTTGCATGTTTGTTTTTACAAAAAATAGGTTTTTTATATAAGAGGAGGCAAACGAGCAAGTGGGTCACCTGATGGAAAGTGATCATCGCCGCCCACGGACATCTGCAACACCAGGAGTACCACACAAACGTTGGCTACCTGTAATTAATGAGTACTTTTCTTGAAGGTCCCTAAGTTATATTCGTTTGGGAATACCGCCCTCGTTAACTGATTCCACAAAGGTGTTGTGGGAGGTAAGAAATGTCTTCGGAATGTCAGTTGTAGATCGCCACACATCAAGGTGATGGGCATGATGCTTTTAACTCTGTCGCGAAGTCCGAAGGTTAAATTATAAAATGTATATTTACTTGTGTCATGGGTGTTATTTAAAAAAATCTAAATACTAGTATATACCAAAGTAAATTTAATAAACACCCAGTCTACTAGGTGGTAGAGTTCGGCAGCGACTCGCCCGAATTGGTGCCACCGCCTTACCTATTTCTGCCGCCATAACGTCATGACGTGTTTCGGTTCGGAGGGTAAGGTAGCCGGTAAACTTACTTTTGCTCGAGGCCTAACATCCTGACCTCAGGTTGGCAACGCACCATTACCATCTTTGGTGTCTCTAGGTGGCGTGAATTTCTTAATATCAGGAAATCCGTCTGCTGGTTTGCCTTCCTATATCATAAAAAAAAAGTCTCTTAAATGAAGACAAAATGTTCATCACACAAATAACTGCCCTCTTCGTAAATCGAACCGGATCCTCCCGGCTGCTCGGTATAGTTGGGGTTTTCAAATTGAAAAAAAAAATCTTATTTTGTTTATTTCATTGTAATTCTAATGTATTGTATAACAGTATAGTGTAAGAAACAGTACTAACGTAGTATTGCTTAAGCGTATTGTATTGATGAAGCTACGCTACTATTGGAGGTTACACTCCTAACAAAGATCTACTATGCATTTGCTATTATGTAAGAAATGCCCTCAAATTCGCACCTCATCTGAGTGATACGACTCACTTCACTTTCGAACGTTCAATTTCCAAATATTTTTGACTCACTTTAGTGTACCAACTTCTCTTTGTGAGATGTAATGTCAATTAACTAAGGGAAAACGAAAAAGAAATAGGTACATTAAAGTGAGTCAGTGATATTTGAATGTAGCAGAATATAGCTTTATGTCGGTAAGACGTGGGCAATATCTCACATATTAAATATTTGTTAATTAAAGTTTTATATTATTCTAAGTTAGTACAATTGGTCTGCCAGTTTTATGACAACCGTGACCGGGTCGATTTGGTTTAATTACAATGTATGTTGTCCTTTTCCTACTTTTGAATATTTCTTATTAGACATACCTAGGTACAAAGTTTAATAAATAATTATGTCAAATTTTAGATTTCCTGCGGACGGAAATGGGAACAACAGCGAATTTTTTATTTATATATTACTGCATCTGTAAAGGCATTGTATGCCGTTTTCTATCTGCTCAGCCATATTTGTAGTATAAAAAATGTAGATGCAATGAGGACTCCTGCCAAGTGCAGTCGTGAAACCTCTCATCGGAAGAGCAGTGTACTGTGCATTCGATTTCTTAAGAAAACTTACTAGTGCTTTATTTAAGATATTATTTTATCAATTGAGTTGGCATAATGATTTTAGGTCTTGACATCATTTTGCAAAAAATAAAAAAGTTTATAAGTATATTTTTTATTTCGCGGTTAATTTTTTAAGGCAAAATAAATCTTAGCCATCACTTTGCAAAAAAAAAATCTAGATTTGATAAAGTAAAAGAAGTTTAGATTTTTCCATTCGCAATATTTAAAGCAAAAGAATTATTATCTGCCAGTGACGCCACAATCTTGTGAGACCGGCTACATGTTTACTTGTTTAATTGACTTTTAAAATTAAAGCCAGCGTGAAGTGTTGTGTGAATGAGAATATTCGGATAATGGGTTCGTATTTTAAAATTTTAATATCCGAACGTTGCCCCACAAAAGAACTTTATTTCTGTTTCTGCGTGTCAAAAATGTATGTGGCCAATATTTAATTTAATCCATGTGACGATTTTAATATTCGAAAATTAAAGTGCATAAATATTTCCAGAGCTTTTATTTATAAGTTGTTACGTACTGGCAGTCATAAATTTAGATTATTCTAGATGTATTTTTTTACTTAGTATACTGTTTTTGACTAAGTTCACAAATCGTCTTTTTTATAAATTTTAAAACTATTTGTTTTCGAATCGATGAAATATTATGAAGTCATATTATTAAAAGTGAAGTTGATATCGTGTCCTTGATAGGATAAGTTGCCCTATTCGTCGGACAGTGACTTGTCTGATAAACAAAGTGGTTTAAAATAATTAAATGCAGTATTTTGTCTTTAATTACTTATATGTTAATAAATTATAGACTTAATAGAATATATACTTGTTATCGTCGGCACTTGGTGGAATTTCATTGTAAAAGTACAAGAACGAACCTAAAAGAAATGTGATAGACTTTTTTAAATTATTGTGATTAATTGAATAATAGATATACATGCTTGATGTTTTTGTCTTAGCAAAGTAGATATTTTGACAAAAAAATGTTTTTTGTAGAAAGCATTGAAGTTAACATATTCTAAATTTTTGAGAAATATTTATTTAACATTTTATTGCACACAAAAAACAAAAATACACTAAATACACGAGAAGTTAAAAATGCACAAAAGGCAAGCTTATCTCTAACTTTTTTTTTCTGGAAAGAAAAGAAATTTCTTCCAGCCAACCCAAAAAAAATATTAATATGTATGTGTGAACCTACATTGAAATTGAAGTCGGTTTGGTTCGGTTTTACTTCGATTAAATATTATAAATACATTTAAACAACCATCAACAATATCTCGTTTTAGTCGCCAAGTGAATTAAACTATAAAAAAATAGTACTTTTAAATTTGTTTTACTAAAAAAAAAATAATCTTTTTGTCCTATAATTTATTATTACACCTAATCAAAAACTTAATGTTTATAAAAATAATGTATGTTGCATATACATTTTTATACATAACCAAATTCCTGATAATGTGGAATCACTTCCATTAAAATAATTTTGAAAGAAGGTTTTTGATTTGCTATTAGAAAAAACATATTATCGTGTAAAAGACTTTCTTGCTAAAAAGCATACATACTTAAATAAAACATTTCGAAATTATTATAAACTTAATTCAAGTAAAGAAATCATGGTTGTCGAGGACTTTGTTTTGCCGCTTCTTCTTCTGACTGGTTCGAGTTGGAAACGGTGGAAGTGTACTAACAGTAGATAGGATTAAAGTTAATCTGCTTTTAAAATTATTTGTAATAAATTATAAAGCTTATTAAAAATATGAATAAAATATTTATTAAAAATATGAATAAGTGCTGTGATTTAAATGTTAAAATGAATATAAATATTTAATTTCTACAAATTTAATAAAATATTTGTTTACCAGTTATGTGTAAGAATATGATGGTATGCTAAAATGTCTTTGTAACAACTTTTTAACACTCATATTCCGCAAATTATTTTTTTTTCTTTTTTCTTTTTTTATTTGTATAAACTTTAGGCGGATATCACACTGTGCTGCACACCGGAGCGGTGTGCGGCGATGCGGATTTTGTTCCGCCACATACATGCGAAAATCCTTTACGGAATCGTCTATATGTATAAATCCACTCAAATTACGGAAAAATTCCAAATGTATGTAGTAGCTTCATAAATTTTTGTATGAATTCGCTACGTTCGATTTTTTTATAAATGAAATTCCATAACAAATATGCGGCGGGCCTTAACCTTGAAATGTTGCCGCACGGAGATCCGAAGTCAGTATGTTATGCTGGATCCACACACTTGCCACAAACTTATACAAACCGTTATAAACGTAAATGTGGAGACAGGGATTTTGGCTGTGTTTATGAAGGTTTGGCAGTATTTGTAGCCGATCCTACCTTGTGACGTTTTATTTTTGCACAAATCAAAGAAAATTTGCCGCAAGAGCGTTTTATTTGTAAGCGTTTTATTGAGTTGTGTTTGTTTTCAATTAATGAAAATGTGTATCTGATATAACGATGAAGTTATATTTTTCTTGGAAAGCTACAAAGTAACATCTATCATTTAAAATCCCAAAGACAAAGGCCATAGGAATTAAAAGAAGTAGCCAACTCAGGATATCGTTTAAGTAATGAAAAAATCATAAAGAAACCAGTTAAATAATTTTAAGATAAATTTAAATTTTATCCTATCTTCCTTGCCAAATTTGTCGTTTAATTTTTATTTTATTTTTTCATTTCGTTTTTTTTTTGTCATAAAAAAGAAGTTAAACCTAATCTTGTTAGCTGACGACAGTTAGACGTCCGTCACGTTTCCTTCTTGAAAACACACTAACACATTCCCAAACGTGTAAATGTCGCAGTTTAGATCATATAATTTATCCAAGCGTTTGTATACGTTTGTAGTTTGTAGTAAACGGCAAACGTGTGGATCTATCATTACACTGTGCGGTTTTTGTGTACTTTTAATACGATGTTAAAATCCGCATCGCCGCACACCGTGCCGGTTTGACGCGCTGTGTGTTATCCGCCTTAGCGTTTTATTTAAGTGTGCGTCTAGTAACGCATAACTGCTTCATATGGTATCTGTATTCTCGAATGTAACGAAAACTTCTTTAAGATAATTAAGAACTAGTTTACAAGGCTACTAAAAGTAGATATTCACGCCTTGCTTTAAACATATTCAGTTATTCTGTTCGCTACAATTAACGTCTGCTTCCATTTTCAAGACATACCGCTTTTTAAGTAATATAAAAATAACTACGTTAATAAAAACCGACTTCAAAACTAAAAATTAGAAAATAATATAGGTTTGATATTAATATACTTGTTATATACTCGTCGATACCTATATAACGGTCGATTTTCGACCAACGGGCGACCACTAGTATAAATAAATAGACTTGTACCAACATCCTAATTTAGAAAAATATGAAAATATGTTCATGATATAAATGCCCACCAGATCTGGAATCGAAAGGGAGACCCAACCCTTATTGATAATCGGATGAGTTAGTCAAATAGTAAGGAGGAATTTTATGACCAAACTAACAGAGTCAACAGATGTTGTCCGGTCCCAACTATAACAAACAGTACTGTCTGTATGACAGTAACTTACTCGACAAAAAGGATCAGCAAAATTGGACCATGATCCGATGACCAAAAGAAATAGTGAAGGGTCGTTCTTCTTTTTAAAAGTACGAGTATCTTCACGCCCATATCCCCGAAGACGTAGGCAGAGGCACAAACGGGGCACCCATGACTAGCCGAAGACACTAAGTCCCACAATAGTAGTAGCAAGCCTATCGCCTACCGGGCACATATCCAATCCCGAGCAACCCACCCCGTTATTCGAACCCGGGACCTTACTTACCAAAAGACTTGCCCATATTGGTAACACCGCCTTCCATTTTCTGTAGCTATAAAGTCAATGCTTGCAATTGACGTTTTGTGGCTTGGAGGTTAAGATAGCCGGTACATTTATTTTGCACGAGGCCTAACAACTCGGCCTCCGCAACGAACCAACCTTTGGTGTCTATAGGTGGAATGAATTTCTTACATCTAGAAATCAGTCTGCTTGTTTGCCTCTCATCTATATCTATATATAAAAAAATCAATGCCACTTTTCGTTGTAATTTTATAACTCAAGAACGGGCTCACCTATCCAAACCCAATGGTTAGGCTTTATTCTGACTATTTAGTTGATGTTTTATGTGAAGTTTGCATAAAATCGGTCGAGCCTTTCTTCATTTATCACATTTTTTTGTAACAAATGAATTCAATAAATGGCGGAATATTTTGTTAGTGGGTATTTTTCAGTCAAATTAATTTTTTTTTCGGAATAAAATTTTAAAATAGCTAGCAATTAATCTTTTTTTGCTTGCATAAATGAATTTTAAGTTCCAATATATTTTTTTTAATATTTCGGTTTATACGTAGCGAAGCTGTATGTACCGGGCCGCTAGTAATACGAGTATGAAAGAAAGTTGTGTTGCACTATTTATAACTCAAGAACGGCTGAACCGATTTGGCTGAAAATTTATAAGCTTAGAACCAGGAGACGGATATAAGATCCTTTTTATTCCCGTTTGATTAAATCATTTTAATCCTAGATTTTATACGATTGTATCTCAACTTGCTCCGCACTACATACACTCTGTGATGGTTGTGCACTATTCATTAATAGGTAGCGATGTTTTTAACAATTGCATTGTAATAAATTAAGTGCAGTAAAACTGTAAAAAAGCGACTTCAATTTCAGTCAGTTTTTTTTTAATAATATTGGAAGCATAAATATAAATAAATAAATATCTCCTGCACAAGTTACACAAATTGAATCTAACCCCAAATAAGCAAATCACATGCTTGTGTTATGGGTGTTGGTCAACGACACAAATGCATAAAAACACTTAAATAGATACCAGAATAAATTTAATAAACACCAAGACCGGAAATGCAGACATCCAAATGTTCATCACACAAATGCCTGCCTCCGTCGGGAATCGAACCCGAGTCTCGCGGTTGGTCAGTGTAGTTAGGCGTGTATGCTAGCTAGCCACTCGACCAACGAGGCGGGCAAACACGGCGGCATGGAATAATATTTTTTGTGTCACATGTTAAAATCTTTTAACTTTTGATTTACAGATTGTATATCATAAGTTAAAAGATTAGTCATGTAATAGAAATGATTATTTTTATCGCTTTTAATGAATTCATTCGTTACGTTTAAAAAATTTCAAATGTTTGTCTCAGGTAGGATTCTTGAATGTAGCTTTTATGCTTATTGGAAATTGGTTTTAGATAAGTCATTTTAGGTACTTTCGGATTATTAAACATTTAGCTCCAAAACGCCAAAGTCGCCTCTGTGGTCTAGCGGTTTAGGTGTTGGACTTTAATGCATGAGGTCCCGGGTTCAAATCCCGGGTCTTGAAACAACAAGAAAACTTGGGTTTTCCAATTTTCTAATAAAAAGAAATTGTTGCCCGGGGTTGGATATGTGCCCGGTTAGCGATAGGCTTGCCACCTATCACATTGTGGGACTAAGTGTCTTCGGCTAGTCGTGGGGCCGTGGTTGTGCCTCTGCCTACCTCTTCGGGGATATGGGCGTGAAGATACTAGCTCCAAAACAGTTTAAAGAATCCGATAAATAATTTATTGTTTATTATTAACTAAACTCAAACTTATCATAAACTAGCGGCCCGCTCCGGCTTCGCACGGGTATAAAACATACATATAAACCTTCCCCTTCAATCACTTTATCTATTAAAAAAACTGCATCAAAATCCGTTAAATATTAAAGATTTAACCTTACAAAGAGACTTAGGAACATGTATAATGCAAAAGTGGATGGTAGTAAGTACCCTGGGGGACGTAGCATGACGTTTCTCGATCAAATTGCTTAGGTTTTGTCTGAGGATGCTATCAAGTCTCCGAAACCGACGATTTCGTATAATGAAGGTGAGGAAGTTAGGCAGGTCTACTGATATCATAACACTAAGAATTCGATACTCTCTGATACTCGCAAAGAACTTGGCGTGAAGATATGTCTTATGACAGGTTATATCACTCGTAAACTTTTGAGCGAAAATCTACAGTACCTAATTGAACATTTTATCTCGACTCCGTTTACACTAAGCCTCAATTTTGTACCTATCTTCGTAAGGAAATAATAACATTACCATTTCACTTTTAGTGTTTTTATCCAATTTATTTTTGAAGTTAAAATTTTTCGTTTGAAGCTCAATGAAAACATCGTATAAATATAAAGAAGTGAAAGTCAAATTCACTTCTTTCTTATGTGAACGTGCGTTTTATATTCGAAACATGCACTCGAAATTTGAAAACATGTCCTCTTTACATTTAATACCTTAAGGCTTAAAGGAACAATATTTGAAATACATATTTTGTAGATCTTTTGGTATTCAGTTTAGTTTTTTTTTTATGATATTGGAAGACAAACAAGCAGACGGATTTTCTGATGGTAAGAATTTCAGTTCCCCTAGAGACACCAAAGGTGGTAATGGTGCGTTGCCATCCTGAGGCCGGGATGTTAGACCTCGAGCAAAAGTAGGTTTACCGGCTACCTTACCCTCCGAACCGGAACACGTCGTGACGTTATGGCGGCAGGAATAGGTAAGGCGGTGGTACCAATCCGGGCGAGTTGCTGCTAAACTCTACCACCTAGTCAGATGTCACGGTGTTATTGACGGAAAGCCTCTTACAAGCTGCCTGGCAGGAAAGCAGATGGTCTATTCTTTAAAGGAGCTTGGACCAACTCGGGGCATACATTTTCATCATAAATTACGTCTACATAGATGAAAATTTATGCATTGTTACCTACTAGTGGGATAAGTACTCATTAAATTTATATACGACCATTTCGGAATCATTAGCTATCTTCTACTTTTACTATTAGTAGATGTCGTATTGAAATAATTAGGTTTGTTTTCTAGTTTATCTACGTTTAAATTATTTATTTTTGAAAAATAACTTATACAATGGAATAGGTTTATAGTTTATACAATAAAAAATAATAATAGAGTCACGTTATAGAATCATAAAAAGTTAACGAATATGAACAGCAATTAACTAGTTAATAACTATTTACCTGATTACTTAATTAAAAAAAACTATATCAGAACAAAATATGCAAATGTAAAAGCTTGAGTCATTAAAAATTAAGGCTATGCTTGCAATTATTTAGCTGTCCCGCGACGGTTGGCGATAGGTTTCTCACTAGACAAG
>NJDD01005072.1:50928-66415 GCA_002245505.1 Calephelis nemesis | reverse complement strand
CTACAGCACTTAAAGATGTCAATATACATTTAATCTCTGATTTTGTTACAATTTTGTATGGAAAGTATCGTCACACCCATGTCCTCGTATAGGTAGGCAGAGGCACGCCCAGGTCTCCAACGACTAGCCGAAGACACTAAATTCCACAATGTGACAGGTGGCAAGTCTATCGCCACCCGCGCACATATCCAACCCAGGGCAACATTTTTTATTAGAAAATTGGAAAAACAACATTTTTTTGTTGCCCGACCCGGGAATCGAACCCGGAACCTCATGCATTCAAGTCCAACAACTGGACCGCTAGACCAAATGTGTATATAAATGTCGATATAATGACTGATACAATAATTACTTCTGAAGATAAGTTTTCTGAACGTTACTGTTAAAATCAAGTAACTGTGTTTTAAGTTCACAATAATACTGTGGCTTATTTTTAGAGAGAGTAAGTAAAAGTTGATAGACATACAGCCCGTTTCCGAAAGGCCAATCAATTTTAATTTACAATTTATCTCTAGCAACTGTTTAATAATGCATTATGAATGTTTTATTATGCGTGTTTTGTACATATAAATCTTCTTGAATTTTATAATTCCTAAGCATATTATTGAAGACTGCATCAAAATCCGTTGGGTAGTTTAAAAGATTTTACTTTTGTTTTACATGTTTTATTAATTACGTTTTTTTCACTAGATAAGATATCTTCACTTTATATACTTTAGTGTAGTAAATATTATTTACTATAGTAAATAAGTAAAACTTGCTTAAATCATGAACAAAACTGATTATATGGTTGATGTTTGGAATTATTTGTTTTTGTCATTTTGTAATACTATAAGTAATCTTTAAATGTAAATTTTAAATGAAAAAAGATAGATTTTTTTACAAAATATGTACATATAAGACTTTATACATCCTATTTGCAAATAAATAAATTTGAATCCACTTTATTCTACTACACTGCCTATCAGAGAGAGAGATGGTTTATTCTACTAAGCGGACTCAGACTCTTGTCCAACACAATTAAGGGGCCATATACGCTAAAATACGTCAGCAGTTTACTGTTTTTTTCTTACAAAGCAATTATGGATCTTGCTGACAAAAATACACAAGATTGACATGAATATTATGCTTTACTAGACTAGTGTTTCCAAAACACGATTTATTTCACTTTGCTCGATAGAAAAAAATCAAAAAGTTAACCCTTTTTTTAAAATCTTTTGCTTTCTGTCTACTTCAATTGTGAAAATATCGACACCAGATTTAACATAAACATAGATATGTACTATACCTAAAAGATAAGTGTTTCAGTTTTTATACTTTTTTCAAATTACTTTTATAGTGTCAAAAATAGTGATTTGTCGCTTAAAACGTTTACTTTAGAGCGCCATTGTTCATAGTAATCATGGAACGGGAGAGGGCGGTGATTGGCTCTTCTGGCTGACGTGAGTATGGGGCCTTAAAACTGTGTGTTTAGTACTACTATTTAAATTATGCGCTTCGGCTTAACACTATTTACTCTTTTTATACTTTTATTTTTAAATTGGCTGATCTAATCTAAATATAAGCGAAATTATTAATTATGCAATAACAACTCTATACAGATATCTTTAAAATACATTCAGATTTCCGAAGCTTGACGAATATGGCCGAAGCGCATAATCTAAATAGTAGTACTGTATTTGGTGTAAATAATACACTGTGGAAAAGTACAAGTGTTATAATTTAATGTTGAGTACGTATATAAAGGAATTCTACCAAGCGCGAACGATGTTAATGATGAACAAGTTTAAACTTTGTTTCGTACTATGTAACTATTAAAATGTATTATGCAATCGGCTCAGAGGAAAAAATGAATATCTTCCCAAATGAGGTTGTTCAAATACTTAATACAAGAACACTGTCGTCACACACCACGCCTCATTTGAGTACCTACCTACTGTCGTTACGTAACAATCTGCGGGCGTTTCGCCAGGGTCAAGGTTCTATTACTGTGCTGCCCGTAAGAGACGGGCATAGATTTTATTTTTATGATATTGGAAGGCAAACAGACGGATTTCCTGATGATTTTCCTGATGCCAACCTGAGGCCGGGAAACATCCAGGGAAAATCATCAATCAATTAATCAATAATTTCATAACAGTTCAATCATAGTTTTAAATATAAATAATATCGGTTCGTAATTGTATACTTAGTTATTTACAAGTTTAAAATCTTTTTCATTTTTAATTTAATTTCTTATAACTAATCATCATCTTCAAAAGTCTGTAGGAAGCTTACGAAAGCAGGGGCTTTCGAAGCCTTGATTGACCATAAAGTATGTAGGAACATACTTTATGGTCTATCAAGGCTTCTAGAATAAGTAAATTTACCAGCACTAACGTTACGGCGGCAGAAATAGGCATACAATAGGGTAAATAGAAATAGGTATTTAGGTTAAAGGTGTAATCCAGCGAGACGCTGCAAAACTCAACCACCTAATCAGATGTCAGTGTGAGTGACGGTAAGCCTATGCTGGCCTTTTACGAGCTGCCTGACAGAAAGGCAGATTGTATATTCTGCAAAGACGCCCACACCAACACGGGATAAGGATTTTTTTATTTTATAGAACAACTAACATACGGTTCTCATGGTAAGAGACAACCATGGCCTATGTACCATAAATGTTATCATACTAATATTATAAAGAGGAAAGCTTTGTTTGTTTGGTTGTAATGAATAGGCTCAAAAACTACTGGACCGATTTTAAAATTCTTTCACCATTCGAAAGCTACATTATCCACGAGTGACATAGGCTTTGTTTTATCCAAATCGGTATAGTAGAAGCCAAGTTACGCAGGCCAAGCTGCGTGAAACTGCTAGTAACTTATATGTAAACCAGTGTTATAACTTAGCGTTCGAGCTTTTAGTTCCGGTACTCTCGTTTTTCCCCGTGTTGCGTCGGGTCCCCTGAGTAGAAGAGATCATCTGCCTTCCTGTCAGGTAGCGAAAGAGGTAAAATGTTTCATTACCAACAAGACCATTGGTGATATTGTGCCATGCTCCAACTTGTCCGGTTAGAGATCCACCGCTTTACCTATTCCTGCCGTCATAATGACAGTTCAGTTTCGGGTTCTCTGATCGGGCAACTCCCAATGTACTCATTCAATTTCCGAATAAAAATCCCGTTGGTCAAGACTGGATAAGTGTTCAGAAGGCATTAGATGTTTCCACTTATCACATTGTAGGACTATGAATACCATCTGTTAATCTGGTAGTTTACGGTAGACAGGGTTAAATTCAATTATAGTTATTAAATGTTTTGGTAATAAATAATTAATCTAGTTATAAATATAAATAATTGGCTTAGATGTTAAAGCATATGTACCTTATTAAATAATATTTTTTATAAATGTTAAAATATTTGCACACCAAAATATGGTAGAATATGTTGTATTACTTAAATGTTTTTGTTACCATACATATTATGCAAAAATGTTCCAATTTTCGTCTTGTGTTTTTTTTTTGAATGACCAAGCCCGCTTTTTTTTGCTGCTAAGCCCGGATTAATACCACCGCCTTACCTATTAATGCCGCCATAACGTCTTGATTTGTTCCGGTTCGGAGGGTAAAGTAGCCGGTTAACTTACTTTTACTCGAGGCCTAACATCCCGGCCTCTGGTTGGCAACGCACCATTACCTTTGGTGTCTCTAGGCGGCGGGAATTCCTTATCATCAGGAAATCCGTCTTCTTGTTTGCCTTCAAATGTTATTAAAAAGAAAAAAAAACCTAGCGGGTTTTTACAACTTCACTGAGCTTTCAGTCTTGTATGGGAATTCACATGTTTCGCCCTTGAATGAATCGTTCTGTCGGCGAAACGTTCGTCGTGGAAAAGTCTATCCTCGAATATCTCATGATGATTGTTCTGTCGGCAAAACGTTCGTAGTGGAAAATTTTGTCGTCGAATGTCTCCCGAGGAAACTCAAATATCTCATGAGAGAATCGTTCTGTCGAAGAAACGTTTGTAGTGGAAAATTCTGCCTTTAAATATCGTATGAGAGAGTCATTCTGTCGGCATGACGTTCGTAGTAGAAAGTTCTTTTTTTTAGATATTAGAAGGCAAACAAGTAGACGGATTTCCTGATGGTAAGAAACTTAGGCGGCGCCTAGAGACACCAAAGGTGGTAATGGTGCGTAACCAACCTGAGGCCGGGATGTTAGGCTTCGAGCAAAAATAAGTTTACCGACTACCTTACCCTCCAAACCTGAACACGTCATGACGTTATGGCGGCAGGAATAGATAAGGCGGTGGTACCAAACCGGGCAAGTCGCTGCGACACTCTACCACCTAGTCAGATGTCAGGTGTTAGTGACGGTAAACCCATGCTCGCCTTTTACGAGCTGCCTGGCAGAAAGGCAGATGGTCTATTCTACAAAAGAGCATTGCCAACATGGGGGAAAATATCTTCTGCCGTCAAATATCTCATGAAAGAATCGTTATGTCGCCGAAACGTTCGTAAATAAAAGGTTATGTCGTTTAAAAAAATACACGAAACATTTTGACAAGGACTCAAGCAAAATCACGTGTGTTTAAAAAGGGTTTCAAAATCGAAAAAAAAATCTAGCAGTTCCAAATAGACAGTTGGCCTATTCTTTAAACTACAGAACTAACACATAATTATGTTACGCAACCCTAAAATGCATTCAAAAGTGTCCTTTGTAAACGTTAACTAAGTAATTGTAGCCCAGCCTTTCCCCTTTATTACGATAATAGTATCCTATATACAGAAGTATGAAACGGTCTGAGGGTAGTTGGAAATCGCGTGATATGACGTCACTTGTCAAGATGGCGCGAACTCGGGAGACAATGAATCTTGTGATTTACGGGACGTTTGAACCATATTTAAGTTGCATTTGAGTTAGTGAACGGTTGCACTATAGAGTATAGACTTGATTTTTTAACGGACTCCGAAAAATACGTTATCATGTAGACGGTATTTTTTACACTTATGTGCCAATATCGAAAAGATTTTAATCTTTTTTTGGCAAATAAGGTCATGATTTCGAGGTGGTTCCTCCGACTAGTGATTAGTAAGTGATACTAAATCTTTATGTCTTAACTAACTGTTCTAGTGAACTTCTTTCACCACCTATTTAACTTTGTATGGGAAAACTTGAAAAGTTTTTTATAGTTTGTTTGCAGTAAACAAACAGCAAAAGTATCCCATGTCTGTCTACTGGTTCTAAACTACCTGGGAATATATAGATATTTTCATTTAAAACAACATAACCCTAAAATTACTAATCGTCTCTGTGGTCTAACGGCACGGTTTTGGACTTGATTTCGTGAGGTCTCAGGTACGGGTCAGGAAATAAAAAAAAATGTGTTTTTTCAATTTTCTAATAAATCATAACGTTGCCCGGGTTTCGATTTTCGCCTAGTTGACGGTAGACTACCACACCTTTCACACCCACTACCAGACCTATCACATTGTGGACGTAGTGTCTTCGGCTAATCGTTGGTGCCCTGGCTGTACCTCTGTCTACCTCTTCAAGAATACGAGCGTTAAGATAAAAAGAATCAACGAATGCAAACAAAACCTATGTACCTAGTCTTGCCATAAATGTTGTAATAAAGAAAAAAAATATTTTTTTAACTGCAAATAACATATATTACTTTTACAGTGTGTTAGTTTAATACATAAATATACAACAATTAAAAATATAAAAAGCTTATTCGAAGTGGTCTCCATTGGCTGCAATACAGTCCTTTAAACGTTGAGGCCAGTTATCAATAGAAGCACGCACTCTTTCCATGGGAAAATTCTTCACTGCCAATCGTATAGATTGTTTTAGGGACTCCAAATTATCATGGCGTTTAGAGCAAGCTGTACTCTCTAAAACTGACCATAAATCATAATCCAGCGGATTAAGATCGGGACTAGACGACGGCCAGTCTTCAGCTCTGATGAAGTCCGAAACGTTCGCTTCCAACCAAGACTGCGTGGACCGAGCTTTATGACCCGGCGCCGAGTCTTGCTGGAAGGACCATACTTGGTTATTGAACATGGTGATGTTAAGGGGCTTAACTACCTTCTCAAGAATGGTATCTTGATACACTTGTGCCGATGTTTTGATACCTTTTTCACAAAAATATGGCTCAGTCACTCCTTCATAGCTAACACCCCACCAAACCATCACTGAAGTTGGATAATGTCCACGTTGCACTCTGTCGACTAATTGGGAAGCTTCCTTAGAGCTTTGAGCATAAATACGGTCATTTTGTTTGTTAAAATGTTGCTCAATTGTAAAAATTTTCTCATCCGTAAACAAAATTTTTCTGTGACCTCCCTTTGCGTACCGCTTCAGTAATTGTTTCGATTTTACGACCCTATTCTTCTTTAAATTATCAGTTAAGAAATGACCAGAGCGTCTCTTATAGGCTGCAAGTCCTAAGTCATCTTTTAAAATACGCGACATGGTTCTAGGTGCTATCTTCATTTCCCGAGATAAAATCTTTTGCTTTCGGACAGGATTTCTTCGAATTCTTTCCCTTACTGCTTTGACCACCTTTTTCGTACGAACACTACGTGGACGGCCAGATCTTTTTCTGTCACAAACAGAGGAAGTCTCATTGTACCTATTAATAGCCCGGTACACAAACATTTTACTAAAACCAAGTGTATGGAGAGTTTTAAAAATTGCATTTGGCTCCATACCTACTTTGTGTAATGCAATCACAGCGATTCGGTTCTCTTTATCACCCCACTCCATTTTAATATCGCAAAATATTGTACAATGTATTGGCGCCAAAATGAGAAAACACAATGAACAATCGTATAAAAATGACAGATTCGAAATTCAAATGTAATATTTTTTTATTTTTAAGTGTAACAGTATTTATGGCCAGACTAAGTATAATGTAGCAAAGAACCATTTTGATCACGTCAGATTTCAAACAAAATCCGCTTCGAAATTGGTCCACCCGTATAAAGTAATGATGCCTCAGACAGACACACACTGTTACGTCAAACTCATAACACACCTTTTATGTTGGGTTTAACATAATGTATAAAACAATAACTCGCTTCACTTTAGTTCTACCTACCGCAACTATTATTATACATTATATTTTATACATTTCATATTATTACAGCATTTCTTTCCCGGCTTCGCGACTGGATAATGAATTTGAAAACTATTTTTTGCAGTTTTGCAGCGTTTAAATTATACAAATTAATTATTATTACCGAGAGGTCTGTAGCGGTTTGACTCTAGAGCTTCTTAAGGGTTGATTTTACCTATATTTATCGCCTATATGGTCTAGCTGTCCGGCGTCGGACTTGACTTTTTGAGGACCGGGGTTCGATCACCGGGTCGTCGGGCAGCAAAAAAATTGTAAAATGTATTTTCAACTTTATAGTAAAAAAACAATGTTGCCCGGGATTGGATATGTGTCCGGTTGGCGATAGGCTTGCCACCTATCGCATTGTGGGACTTACGGCCAATATTACGGCCAATGGGCTCCCCTACTATAGTTATTTTATCCGCATAATCTTTAAACGTGCTACCCGGAGCATCTACTTCGTAGAATATAAATCACTACTTATACAATAACCTTCATGTTTGAAATAACAGTAAGTATAAACATTACTTTGAACAAGTCTTAGAGGTTTCGTTACGCCCGTATCGCCGAAGAAAAAAAGCAGAGACTCAACAAGGGCCTTATGCCACGTCTTAAGATATGATAAGTGGCAAATCTTCTGTCACTTCCTGATCAAAGTTGTTTAGAACATTCCAGAAACATATTTTATTTCCAGCCCAACCCAGGGATCGAACATAGAGAGAACCGCTAGACTATAAAAGCGAAAAACGTAAACCTCCCTTGCAGTTGGGTGAAAAAGCGGGCGGTGTTCATAGATTAAACTGTTAACACTGCTATTTGTTTAATGATATAAATAAATTATTATCGTTCGTTATTTTGTTCGTTGATCCCCAAATCAAACTCTATTAGCTAACATTATTCTTTTATCAGCACCTTGTAGATAATTAGGGTTGTCATTATTATAGAATTTGATGTAGTGATATTTTTAATGACATTAGAAGATAAACAAGATAAAGTATTTCCTGATGGAAGTTGAAAAATTCTTAGAAGATTCTTTTTATATATTTTTATTATTTAAATAAACAATATATAACTTTTTACTTTTTCTTTAAATAAACAATTGTTTACACATGCATGTGCTAAGAAGAAAACAAAGACAAATATATCATTTAATATTGTTAATATTTATTGTTTGCTCGAATTTTGTAGAATTATCGTTACGAAACGATTTGTTTTGTTTATCGATTGATAAACTAAATACGCATTACCAAATAGACATCCAAATTTGTAATGATGAACTACTTGCTTAAGATTGATAGAGAAGATACATTTTTTGTAAGTTCACCGGCTATGCCAATTGCCAATCACCAAATTGTAACATAACTACAGCAAGCATTATCGTTATTGTAGTAAGTGGATATTATATTTTATATATATTTGTATCAAAACTACCAGTCTACTGTCCATCACTGTCACGGTGTCGATGTTAAATATTCTTATAAAATTAAGAAGTCAATAGATGATTTACACTCATCAAAGGAGTCAGAGACCTTCCTTGATGTACTCACATAAGAAAATATTGAGATATTCAAAACTTAGCATTCTAATATTTTAGAAATATGATTTACTGGCGTCTACTAACGGCTTCTTTTGCCTGCCAAATATGCAGAATCTTTATTAATTGTAGTCTAAGCTTTCTGATGTAAAAACTATATTACTGTGAAGTTTCTTCCAAAATCTGTGCAGTAGTTTATCCAAAGTGAAAGAATAACAAACATCCAACTATTCATCCGTCCTCACAAACTTTCATATTAATACCTAACTATCGGCCCGCCCGGGCTTCGCACGGTTATGAAATATCCCTATAAACTTTCCTCTAAAAACTTCATCAATATCCTTTGCGTTTATTTTAAAGACTTAAGCATACAAAGGGACAGAGGTAGCGACTTTGTTTTATACTATGTAGTGGTGAGTAATTAGGTACTCAGTAAATAAAAAAGATATCTTGTGACAACCCTACTGCTATCATAACACCGGGTAGGCGCGCCTATTATAATAATCCGTCAAATCGTTGACCAGAAATTCTATATTGTATCATGTTATAATACTCTTGTGTTCTTATCAGTATATAAACTTTTCAACCGCTTCGACGAGGTCGAATATTTAGTGTCTTAAATGCTTAACGACACGGATAAGCGCAAGGCCCAGGTTCGATCGATTCGGGCTCCGACGGGAGCCATTTAAAACAAAATGTATCTTCACGCCCTTATCCCGGTAGAGGTAGGCAGAGGCACAGCCAGGGCACCCACGATTAGCCGAAGACACTAAGTCCCACAATGTGATAGGTGGCAAGCCTATCGCCAACCGGGTATATATCCAATCCCGAGCAACATTTTTGTATTAGAAAATTTAAAAAACCAAATTTTGTTTTTGTTGCTCGACCTGACCTCATGCAGTCAGGTCCAACACCTGAACCGCTAGATCACAGATTAACAAAATTTTCGTTTTTATAATATGAATTTTTGACCGCCTCGTTGGTCGAGTGGCTAGCGTATACGCCTAACTATAACGACCAACCGCGAGGCTCGGGTTTGATTCCCGACGGGGGCAGACATTTGTGTGATGAACATTTAGATGTCTGCATTTCCGGGTCTGGGTGTTTATTAAATTTATTCTGGTATCTATTTAAGTATTTCTATGTATTAGTATGACCGTTGACTAACACCCATAACACAAGCATATAATTTGCTTACTTTGGGGTTAGATTCAATTTGTGTAGTATGTCCAGGGATGTTTATTTATTTATTTATTAATAGGATATGGCGTAGAAGCAAAACAGTGACGCATCTGTATTATTAGCAGACCCAACAAAATTCGTATCGCTTGACATTAATGCTTTAATAGTAGCGCAGTCTGCCGGATCCAATCTAAAACATTTCAAAATCAATGACTACGTACAATTTAAAAAAAAAGTGTCTGCGATTTACACACGAAAGAAGTGAAACTCTCTATCCCCCCTCTCTATCTCTATCTCACTCTCTCTCTTTCTCCCTTTCCCCCCTTTCTCCCTCTCTCTTCCTTCTAAACTCGCGTCAGAACATGTGACCTGATCGATCGAGAGTAAACAGCCGGCACGGCGTAGGAGAGGAAGTATCCCCCTCTGTTTCTATGGCGCGGCGAAAATGTATGCCTGCGCCTGCTGTTTAAGCGCAATGCATAGCGCAATAAGTGAATATTTTAATCTACCACATAAACGATAGTACTTTTATATTGATAATTAAAGCAAT
Source organism: Calephelis nemesis (assembly GCA_002245505.1). Lineage (NCBI taxonomy): Eukaryota > Metazoa > Arthropoda > Insecta > Lepidoptera > Riodinidae > Calephelis > Calephelis nemesis. The sequence goes on along the minus strand of NJDD01005072.1, from coordinate 56,046 downwards.
TCGTGCAAAAATATTCCCTAACCATTCCAAAATATAAAAGAAATGCAAAGCGTTAATATTCAAGTTTTCACTTCTGTCGGCACTCCCGGAGTGCAACCCGTCATCTTTAATGATTTCATTTCAAATTCAAATCAATTATTTTATCAGTTTTCTTCTATTTTGGTCCGAGTTTGGTATTATTTAGTGTTAATTATCGTTGACTCACAATGTGATAAGTAAATAATAATCTTCCGTTCGAAGTTTGTGGAGTGATTTGTTCATAACTCTATTTGACACTTTAATGTACATAAAGAAAAATACGAGATATAAGGACTTATGTAATATCGTCGGATTGCGACAAAAACTTGCTAACGCAAGATACATCGTTTTATGGGTAATAGTATTTGTAAACAGATTCGCTATATCTTTTGTGGCCTTTTCGCTATATCTATTGCAGTTGGTTGGTAAAGAACAGGAAGTATGACATCATGACTAAATTTACCATTAGAAATCAATTAACAATTGTTTTAACAGATTTGACAAATCGGTACTAATAATCGGCTTTAATGTTTTTTAATGTTTGACAAATTAAAATTACTAACAGACTTGACAAGCCAGTACTTCTAGATTTGTCCAACCAGAACTTTTAAATGCTTTGGAAAAACAAAAAGTAATTATTAATAAAATGGGGAATAGAAAACTGCTCGAAAATTTAAATCAATTTTTGCCTTGACCAACTATGCCTTTTTTTAATGTATGCAAAATATCTTCCGGATACCCGCCGCTCTCGGGGGGCAAATACCGTATGATGACCTTCACGCCGCCCGGCTAGATAGGGTTGCTTTGCAATTCACCCCCTCTCTCTTCGCGGCTAGACCAATTGTACCGTAAATTGTATTAACAGTCAACTAATTGCTTATAACATCAATCTCAACAGAAAGTAGGCAATTTACGAACTTAAAACTTTCAAATGCGAATTTTAAAAATCACTAAATTTTGCTTTAGCTGTGTTTGTTACCATCAAGCTATTTAGTACAAAATGTTTATTTATCTCGAATAGAGATAGCTTAATTTTGAAAAATAGCTTTCTACAAGTTTTTCTTGTTGTTGACAACCCTAATGTTAGTTGTGAGGTCGAATAGGCAGAGCGATACAATGGAGGTAATTCTGCTATGCACAAACTAAACTTATTTTAGATGCATGCTATATTTTTCAAATGAAACGAAAACGAAAGAGATGGAACATTTTAGACATGTCAGATTATAGTCTAGACAAAACAAATTATAACGAATAGATTATACGTGTGTAGAAATGGCGTGTACAATCTAATCTGGTAGCACTAAAAGTGTTTGTCTCTATTTATTACTTACCTTGAAAGAAGACAGCGATAACTTTAAATTAGTTTAGTGAGAGCAACAAAATTACCACTAACGTATTTTTATTCATTTTTGTTAAATGTAGGTAATTTCTAATAATAGTTTAATAAGTTATTATTTGTGTCTATAGATAGTATGTGGTATCACCTCTGTGGTCTAGCGGTTCAGTCGTTGGACTTGACTGCATGAGGTCCCGGGTTCGAATCCCGGGTCGGGCAAAAAAAAGAAATTTAGGATTTTCCAATTTTCTAATAAAAAAAATATTGCTCGGGATTGGATATGTGCCGGTTGGCGATAGGCTTGCCACCTATCACATTATGGGACTTAGTGTCTTCGGTTAGTCGTGGGTACCCTGGTTGTGCCTCTGCCTACCTCTTCGGGGATATGGGCGTGAAGATACTTTTTTTTTTTAGATAGTATGTCTTTGTTAATGACATTAGTATGTGAAGAAGCTGACGGATGGACATATAAAAAAATAACGGTAAGAAATACTCATTAACTGTAAACACCAAAGGTGGTAACAGTGTGTGAATTAAGGCTAGAATGTTCGGTCTTTTCGGTAGTAAATAATCCGTCTGCTCTGTTTGCCAGATCGACCCACCTTTTACGGAGCTCGGGGTTGGACGTTTGAAATTTCAAAAAATCTAATAATCTGACTTCTCTTTCACCGACTCCGAAAAGGAGGATAAAATACAATAACTCTTTATTTTGCACCAAATACAGAGAAATTACAAATACATTAAATAAAATTTAAATTATAAGATACACAAAGGCGGCCTTATCGCCAAGTCAGCAATCTCTTCCAGGCAACCTTCGAGTATGGAACAAAATTTTTTTATGATTTTGGAAGGCAAACAGGCAGACAATTTTCCTAATGGTCAGAAATTCACGCCGCCTAGAGACACCAAAGGTGGTAATGGTGCGTTGCAAACCTGAGGCCGGTATGTTAGGCCTTGAGCAAAAGTAAGTTAACTGGCTACCTTACCCTCCAAACCGGAACACGTCATGACGTTATGGCGGCAGGAGTAGGTGAGGCGGTGGTACCAATCCGGGAGAGTCGCTGCGAAACTCTACCACCTAGTCAGATGTCACGGTGTTGGTGACGATAAGCCTATGCTAGCCTTTTACGATCTGCCTGGCACAGGAAGGCAGATGGTCTATTCTGCAAAGAAGCCCGGACCAAACGGGGAAATACGGTGGGAAGATATTCTGCAATGGTGGTCTTAAAAATTGTGCTTGGCATTTTTTTGTTTGTTGCCATATTACTCACCAATAATGAATGGATTTTGTTTATTTTTTCGAAAGGTAGTTTGTGAATCATGATTCCTAAGTAACCGCCATATAATGATAAAGATCGGACAAGTGGACTTAATGATGTAGGAGTGAAGCTGTTGCAGTTTTACTGTGCCCTAATAATTTAGCATCTTCACACCCATATCCCCAACGAGGTAGGCAGAGGCACAACCAGGGCACCCATGACAAGCCGAAAATACTAAGTCCCACAATGTGATAGGTGGCAAGCCTATCGCCACCCGGGCACATATCCTATCCCGAGTAACATTTTTTTAATTAGAAAATTGAAAAAACCCAATTTTCTTTTTGTTGCCCGACCCGGGAATCGAACGCCTCATGCTGTCAAGTCCGACAACTGAACCTCTAGACCACAAAGGCTATTGTAGATTTACTGTGCTTTTATAATTTACCTTTTAATAAATAAAAAAAAATTGGTGAAAAATTCACACTACTTCGTCTTTCGAATGTTACGCGTTCCAACCCAGTGAGGTGGATTTTTTTTCTAAAAATTTAAAAATTTATCCGAATCACCTCCAAATGTGGAATGACTTACAGCCTTACTCAGAAACGTCAAATATCACTTAGTCGTCATTTTCCGTACAAAACTGTGACTATTGTATATTTCATTATAATATATATTGTGACCATTTCGGATTCTAAACGTTTTATTATTTAGATGCATTTTAAGCAACTTTGAAAAACGTATGTCATACATATACGTATACGTTCGACTTCATTTTTTTATACATACATACATATCTTTACGCCAAGTCCCATAAGTGGTAGGTACAGTTTTATGTATTTAGGTCTATTTTGCAGTGATATCTGAACCCATATTAGTTTTTTTATTTTATTTGAGAGCTCTATTCCGAGGTTAGCCAATTGTCTCAGTGTCTGTGAATGGAGTTTCAGGGAGTTCGACGAAAAATTCTCAATTTTTTGCACATGGATGACGTAATGTAATATTGAAATCTAAGTTCAGATTTTGCTCTTTTACGCCTAAAGAATTTGCCTTGTATTAAATAACAGTTTCACGTTTTTTTAAGAAAAAAATAATTCACCATGGACAGGATTTGGACTCGTGCCCTTCTCTTTCCGAGGTTACTATTATAAAGGGTATATATTAATATAATTATTGCGGCACTCAGATGCTTCAAGTAACTTTAATGATTAGGTCACGCCCAACCTGGTGTTAGCACTACACACCGGCCGCAACGCGCCCACCAAACTTAGGAGACCCCGCCACGTGTTATCGGATCCACCGGATCCAATAACCGCGGCAAACGCGAGCCTCCCTCCGAATCCCAACCGGAACACAAATTCACAAGACTACACCGTCGCCGCCGGTCTAGGCGACGAAGACCTCTCTTGCGCCCGGCGCCTAACGCCGAGCGACGAGCCGCCACTATTCCTCCACCTAGTCCACCCAGTAACCAGAACGCAGCACCAAGTCGAGGTACGGTCTCCCGGGAGACAACCCTTGTTGCTGGCATAGGGAACAGTCCAATCCATCTAAATAATGATGTCTCGGCCTAAGCACTCTGCTCGGCCCACAAAGCCCGGTGAAGTTGTAAAAACCGCGAGGTTGGCAACACATTAGTCATTCCAAAAAAAAAAGATTAGGTCACAATGATACAGACTCACAGAAATATCCACTTAATGACTGATTAAAAGATAATTGTCTCTGAGTGCGACCGTAAGTGACATTTGATTAAACGACTATTAATTTATATGTCCGCGTCGCCTGCAACGTCGCCCGCATTTTGTAGTTTATGAGTCATACAAAAAATACTGTAGTAAAGGTGCCTGTCGTATGATCATTGGCCAACATGTTATTGAGTCATGACAAAAAAATATCTGAGACAAATGGAAAGTCCTAAGAAATACCTATGCTAATATTATACATATTTTTTCCAGTTTTATTATTAACTGACTTCAAAAAAGAAGGTTCTCAATTCGTATTTTTAAATGAAGAAAATTTGTGCTAAAAAAAGTATCTTCACGCCCATATCCTCGAAGAGAAGTCCCACAGTGTGATAGGTGGCAACCGGGTACATATTCAATCCCGGGCAATGTTAATATTGTGAGAAAATTAAAAATATTCATTTTCTAATTTTATTGTTGCCCGACCCGGGGATCGAACCCGAGTTCTCAAGAAGTCTAGACCGGTAGAGTCTGTATTACGTATCACTTATAATTTATTATTTTATAATAATAGCCTACATTTAAACACACCAATAACATATTATATTGTCTTTATAAATTGGTGTTTTCATTAGAACATCTGTCTGCTATTACCTCCCTAATTTTACGCTGCGACTTACTGAGTTACTGAATGCGGAAAATCGAAACAAGGTGATTTGCAAATTTTAAAATCTCGATTTGTTAGTTGGAATTTAGTAAAAAATAATTATGATAAAACAGTTTCTAATTACTTTTGGAAGGAAGAAGTAGGTATCACACACAGGCA
>NJDD01005072.1:32689-44855 GCA_002245505.1 Calephelis nemesis | reverse complement strand
CAGTACCAATGCAGAGTTTAGTGAGGTGGTCCTGTAAGCACCACATATTTTTTGGGCGAAGCTACGTTGTACTGCGTCCAAGTTCTTTTTAACCCCCAGCTTTTTGGCTGAAGGTGCCCATGCGCTGGCAGCATATAGCACTATGGGCTCGATGACGGCTACGTAAATTGTTCTCACAATTTCGGGATTTAAGCCCCAACTGACCTTAGCGGCTCTAGCTAATCGTTTGTAGATACCAATGGCCTTCCTGCAAGTGTTTTCGACATGCTCGTTGAAGGTTAATTTAGTGTCTATAGTGAGACCCAGTACCTACCTTGATTTTGTTGGTTAGTTCAATTCCGTCCCCACTATTGCTGAGTTAAGAGCACTTTCCCCGTGTTGGTCCGGACTCCTTTGCAGAAAACGCCATCTGCTTTTCTGCCAGGCAGGTCAAAAAGGCGAGCATAGGCTTACCGTCACTAACACCGTGACATCTGACTAGGTGATAGTTTCGCAGTGACTCGCCCGGATTGGTGCCATCGTCTTAGTTATTCCTGCCTCAACATCGGCAGTACTAGCCGTTGACGTGTTCCGGTATGGAGGGTTCGGTAGCCGGCAAACTTACTTTTGCTCAAGGCCTGACGTCCCGGCCTCAAGTGGTCAACGCACCATCACCCCCTCTGGTGTCTCTAGGCGGCGTGGATTTCTTACCATCAGGGAAATCCGTCTTTTTCGCCTTCCAATATTAGAAAAAAAAAAGAAAATATGTATAAATTAAATTGCCATACCCAAGTACGTAAAGGGTCAATGGTATGTTTTCTAACTGAATTCTCACAAAAACATTTGGATTAAGTAAATAATATTACACATTTCATACAAACTTTCATCACTTGTTACCCCGTGTTGATCCGGGCTTCTTTGCAGAATAGACTGAACTGCCTGACAGGCAGCTTGTAATAGGCGAGCATAGGCTTACCGTCACTAACACCGTGACATCTGGCTATATATAGATGGTCGAGTTTCGTAGCGACTCGCCCACATTGATGATATCGCCGCTTTAACTATTCCTGCAGCTATAATGTCAGTGCTTGACGTTGATGTGTTCCAAACCACCTTTGGTGTTCCTAAGCGGCATGAATTTCTCACAAACAGGAAATCCGTCTGCTTGTTTGCCTTTCAACGTTATAAAGAAAACCAATATAGTAGTTTAGGGGCCGTAAAAGCGTGACAAACAGACTTTCGCATTTACTATATTACTAGCCATGTGCCCGCGACTTCGTCAGCGTAAAATAATTAAAATTTTTATACAATCTTTCGTTTCCCATTATAGTCATTTGGAGTTTGAATTTTGAAAAAAACTGTATTTAAACTTAGATCTATTGCTTTATGCATATTAAATTTCATCAAAATCTTTTAAGCGGTTTAGCTGTGAAAGGGCAACAGACAGACAGACTTTCGCATTTATATTGGTGTGGATTTATGGATGTACTTAGAGTTGGAAGTTAGTAGCTGATTTTAAAGACAACTCATAGGTGACTACTTAAGAAACATTTCCTCATTTGCTACTTTACATTTGTACCTACTTATAAAACAAGAAAATTCAAGGTAGCCACTATTCTTTGTACATAAAATGTATCACATCAATAGCACTATATAATTAAATTTGTGCCTAAGCTCTTATAATGTCTGTCTTTATTAGTATTGCAATAAGAGTATATTTTTCATTTCTAAACCAGCTTTTCTTCGGATCGATTTAGTCTTTGAAAAAATATTATATGCTACCTTTAATACCTCCAAGAATATCTGTATGTGTAAAAATACAAAGTGTCATGGTGATTGGTTAAATGTAACAAACAAACTTATATTCTTATTCATTAGTAGTGATGTATGAAAAAACAAGTAACTGTATTATAATTTATTATTATAAAATAATTAAACAAACTGCTTCTGCAAGCTGTTCAATATTTAAAGTAATATTTCCAAGTAAATGGGTAGTAGTCCCATCTTTGCATTTCCACTTGAGACAGAATTCTTCTTGCCAAATGTAGCAGAGCCAATGGTCAACCTAAAAGAAACATTTTATGAGAATTACAGTATTTTGTTAATACTAAACAATTGTAGTTAGCCTTAATACAGTTAATAGAGTAATAAGTCCACATTTAATTTTTTTTCTGTCAGTGTGGAAGTTTCAGAATTTGAAATTTATGCATCTTATATCTGATCTTAATATAAATATTAATAAGGAATAAAATTGCCTTGGAAAATTGGAAAAAAATACATTTGGGAAGAGATTAACACTTACATTCAGTTTTCCATAGCCAAATCTAGATCCCATAATAGCTATTTCACCATTGTTTATTTTTGACAAGAAACTAGCTAAAGGTATGCCTCTATACTTAAATATACCAGCCAGTCTCCACTTTTCAATTTAAGTAATAATACTTACAATTCTTATGGTACAAACGATTACAATCTTCTTGCCAAAGTCGTATTAATGTTGATGGGCCCCTCGACCCTGGGACCGTTGTAGGACTTGTAGCTTCTAACCTGAGCCATGTCATAATATCTTATAGGTTATAACTTATAAGCTATAGAATTTATAGCTAAATATTCCACTGGGCTTTCTTCCGATACTCTGATAGAACGTCTTTCATGGCAAAACGGAAATAAAATGAAGCAAAGCCACTTAAACCATCAACAGTCGAATCAATGATGTGCTAATCACTCAATATATCAAATTCGAATCGTGTGTCGCACCACTTGTAAGTACATAGTACCTGCATATCTCAGTCTATTTTTTCAAGTGCACATAAATCACCGAAACATAAAATTTACTGGAACTTCGCAACAAATATTGTTTAAAGTGAAATAACACTTTGTATAAAGTAAAATGTCAAATGTTAATCCGTCAAATGCCGCAACGTCAAAGCACGAGTTGTGAGACATGGCCAGCCGTAAAAAATATTGATTACTTTCATGATTTTAACGGATTTAGCAAATTACTAGTAGTAATTTTACCCTAAGTTTTACGGTTCTGTTTCTTTGAAAGGTCGTGTAATATTTTAATCGTAAAAATCATTCGTAAATAGCAATATTTATGAAAATACTGTTTTTAACCTGTTTACAATTATTAAGTGTGGAAACACACATCAAATATGATTCTGCTAATGAAATGAATTGTAGATGAATCGCCGAAAAGGCGCGACCATTTTACCAAACAATATTTGAATTGCTGCAATATTGCTACAATTCACGAAATGAATTCCTTTTAGATGAATTGCTAAAAGTGGCGGTTTTAGACCCGCTGTTGTTGTTTCTAAATCTGAAGATTTCTGAGAAATACTAATTCGAGCACATCCTGCATCGCGCTATCACAGAGCGCCGAAAAATATATAAAGGTACAATGGGACAGTTCGTTCATTAATCAAAAGTCTCGCACTGGGTTTCGGATCACTGATCAGACCCCCAACATTATACGGCTTTAGCTGTTAATTGTCGCTCTTGATAGCTGGCATTTGTCACTGCAGGAGCTGAAGTTCCAATTTCTTTTTAAGTTACAAGATAGTGAACAAGCAGGTGGCCCTCATGGATGATGATGATTCTAGATTCACACTGTCTTAGATATTAGGTCAATTGTGCAAATCTAGTGGCCACCCTACTCTCCGGAACACAACATGGCAGTGTTACGGCCAATATTAATAATCAGTCCTAATCCAAAACATGCTGTCCAAAATTGATATTTTGATCTATTTTTATGTTATCGCTTGCCAATAACATATCTGTCGACAGGATAAGTATGGAAATTACGTATAGGATAGGCCGTCGGATACGCAGCTATCTAGATTGCTGGAAATCCATCTTTAGAGAAACATTATTAATATTGGCCATTAATAAATAAACATAAATATTCATTTTATTAAATCTTTTTTATATAATGAGCCATTACATCCTCTCCTCTTTGGCCTACAAATACAAATGCGAAAGTTTGTATGTTTGTTTAATTTCTTCACGCAAAAACTGCTGAACCGATTTTCATGAAATGTAACCCTCAATGGTTAAACTATTGGATAGCAGGATAGGAAAAATGTTTTTGTGGGACCATAAATTAACGCGGGCAACAGCTAGTACTAGTTATAAATATAAAAACATATATATTTGATTTGCATTTGGTTATATTTTTTTCGTTAATAAATTGGCATTCACATGGTCATTGTAATGTGTCAAACCGGCTATCATTGCTTGCCGCACTAGATTAGTAATACCACTTTAAAGTTTTTCTTACTGTAAACAAGGTTGGCAAAAAGCGGCCTCAGGTTGGCAATGCACCATTACCACCTTTGGTGTCTCTAGGCGCCGTGAATTTATTTCCATCAGGAAATCCGTCTGCTTCTTAGCCTCATAAAAAAAATAGACACAGGACATACAAGCTTGAGTAAATTCTACATCGCGCAAGTATAATTCCGTAGGTCGCGTGCTTTTACAATTTTCAACGATTTTCAATCTGATCTAGTCTGACTAAGATTGCATCCTAACTTGACATTACCATTTTCCCGTTTCTACGTCTACACTCGTCCTTACTATAAGGTATTCCGTAAATGTATGAATGAATGAATGTATTTTTTTCATTTAAATTAAGTATACATTATACACATTTTTTGAATGTCAAAATTCTTAATTCTAAAAATAAGGATAATACGTACAATTTAGCCATTTATAATTAATTACCAATACATAATATATAAAATTTCAAAATAAACCTTTAAAGATTTATATCAAAATAACTGTTATAAATATTTTCAGTTTCCAAAAATTACAAAATTAATGAAAAAAAAAGAATTATAACCTAAAATATATTATGTAAAATGTCAAAACAATTACCTACATCGAAGTCGAATAAATAGCTATTATATAAAATGTCAAAACAATCACAAATCAAAAAAAAATAAACAGGCGGAATCCTTAATGGAAAATAACAATAAAGCTTAAAATTTTCAAAATCTCCGACAAAATCTACATTATATAAGCTGTAAACCATCTCGATTACTTTATTTTTTCACAAAAAAAAACCCGCATCGAAATCTGTTCTCAGACGTCTGTCACATAGTTTGTCAGATAGGTACAAGATTGGGATAATAATTTTCTTATAAAAGTTTACCTTTAAGTGGTAATAATAAATAGGTACCACTTATTATGATCACCACTTAATATGATCTTACCCCAAAGTAAGCAAATTATATATTATGTTCTCTATATATTAATACGTGATGCCAAAACTTGGGACCCCTTTTTACGAAAATTGCGCGGACGCAGGAGCATAAAATTTGGCACACTTATAGTTTATGTGTAGAAGTGCAGAACTTTAATATTTTTCAATAATAATGCTTATAAAGTACATTAAATCAATAAATAGAACATTACCCACACTGTCATGCATGTGACACACACACAAACAAATATATTGATGATATCGATAAAAGATCACAGATGGCGCATATAAAGTTTGGAAACAAAGTAGTTGGCCTTAAGAAATAAAGATGGCGTTCTTATCAACAAGATATTAAAATTTATTATGGTCGAATTTCGACCAACGGGCGACCACTAACAGTTATTAAACAACGATACATATACATACATCGAAATACATGGATAGTATCCCACTAATAATATTATAAACGCGAATGTTTCATGTTTGTATGTTTATTTGTTACTCCTTCACACAAAAACTGCTAAACCGATTTGCATGAAATTTACCACACACAGAGGGTTACTTGATTTAACACATAGGATAGCTTTTATCCCAAAAAATGTTCTTGTGGGACCAACCACTCGGGCAAAAGCTAGTGAATTAATTAATAAAGTCCCAGACCCAGAAGTACAGTTATCAATGTTTATTTCACAAAATACCTGCTTCTGATGGGAATCGACCCCGATTCTCGTGGTGGAGTTAGGCGTGTACACTAACCCTCCGGCCTGAAAGGCGGTCAAATAAATCTCATCTGCATTTTTTTATAATAATGGAAGGCAAATAAGCAGACGGATTTCCTAATGGCAAGAAATTCACTTACCCTCCGGATCGGAACACATCAACAGCTAGCACTGACATTATGGCGGCAGGAATAGATAATGCGGTGTTACCAATCCGGGCGAGTCGCTGCAAAACTTTAACTTCTGCAAAAAGTTGTGGAGTTTCCCACAATTTTTCGTCTGCATCGGTGATCACTTACCATAAAGTAAGCAACTTTCTCACTTGTCTGCTTTTCCATAAAAAACTGATTGCATGTAAAATCATTCTTATGACTTAAATCGCTTCTGTGGTATAGTTGTCCGGCGTCGGACTTGACTTCTTGAGGTCCCGGGTTCGATCCCCGGGTCGGCCAACGAAAAAAATTAGAAATTGTGCATTATAAATTTTCTATTAAAAATAACGTTACCCGAGATTGGATTTGTGGCCGGTTGGCGATGGGCTTGCCACCTATCACAGTGTGTGTGTGTGTCTTTAGCTAGTCATGGGTGCGTTGGCTGTGTCTCTGTCTACCTCTTCGGAGATATGGTCGTGAAGATACTCTTCTTATGACTTATCTTCCACCGAGTAATTATTTGCTTACTTCATTCCAGGAAACCAAGATACTCTCAAGACAAATACGAATCGTTTTCCGAAGTATCAAGCTCTCCCCAACACGCACCATCAGAAGACATTCCAAAAATAAAACACGAGCCAATGGACAAACCACTAGATCTAAAAACCAAACCGGACCCACCAGAAAAACCCGAGACACAAGACAAATCGATTCAAACTAATATCGATTCGGATAAAACACTAGAAATCAAAATCGATGCCAACTCGATTCTGCCGGATGACCATTTTGACGATGACAAACTGTTTATGAGCTCTTTGATACCGTTTTTCAAGAAGATGGACGACGATACAAGGTTACTTTGTAGGATTGAGGTTCTGAAGATAATAAGATACGCGTTACAAGGTCACAAGTGTTTTGAGGCTTTGAAAATGGCGGAGGATAGTTTTTTTAAAAATAAAATTAGTGGTATATTGAATAAGGAGATTGTCGATAGTGTTAAGGGAGATTCTACATTGACGATGACTACTCGGTCTGCTGATGGGAGCAGACCTATAAGGAAAAGAAAGGTAAGTTACATTTTATTCCCCGATTTGCCTATAGGCAAGTCATATTACTACCAGCACTCTTCGGTGCTGGTGGATGTGGGTTCCTACCCCACAGGCAATTATAAAAGTTACTTATGTATAACTTCGAAGACGCAAGGCCCATGATTCAAGAAAATCCTACATCGCGATATTAAAGTTTCTTCTTCCATTAACATTCATAAATAACCAGCTGTTGGCTGTTGCCCGTGTGGTCCCACAGGAACATTTTTTCGGGATAAAAACTATCCAATGTGTTAATCCAAGTTACTTTGTATGTGTGTTCCAAATTTCATGAAAATCAGTGCAGCAGTTATTGCGTGAATGAGTAACAAACAAACAAACTTTCGCATTTAAAATTTTAATAGGAATTTGTTTTATTTAGGGTGGGCTATAATGTGTAACAAATTTAATGAAAATCGGTTCAGCAGTTATTACGTGTATTGTTACCCCTTGGTAACAAGCAAACAAAAATACAAACTTTCTCAGTTATAATTTTAATAGGATTTTATTTTATTTAGGGTTGGGCTATAGCAGGCAAAACACTGTTGAAATTTGTACCAACTGTTACTGTTCCAGTTAAACAACTGTTCCTATGGAACAAGCCATGATATATCAATATAATACGCTCCTTAACGTTACACAAGTAACACACAAAAAAACAGGTGGAAGTGAAACTTGTGCTCCACCGGTGTTTGTTTTGAATTGATTGTAATTGAATCGCCTCTGTGGTCTGTGTTGGACTTGACTGCATGAGGTCCCGGGCTCGAATCCCGGGTCGGGCAACAAAAAGTAAATTTCATTTTTCCGATTTTCTAAATAAAAAAAAATGTTGCTCGGGACTGGATATGTGCCCCGTTGGCGATAGGCTTGACACCTATCACATTGTGGTACTTAGTGTCTTCGGCTAGTCGTGGGTGCACTGATTTCCTACCTCTTCTTGGATATGGGCGTGAAGATATTTTTTTTAATTTGGACGGCTGGACCAATTTTGGTATTTCTGTTTTTGTTGTGTTAGTTCTGTACTGTGTTGATATGTTTCTTAGGAAGAGAAAAACTGGGAAAATTGAAAAAAACAACTTTTTTTTCATACATTCTAGTATCTGTCAATTTCAAGCGATAAGAAGTTGGCCGGGTTGGGTAGTTTGTTATAAATAGTATCGTTTACATTATCGTGTTTCATAGACGTGTCACGTGCCTTAATCCAATACTGTTTGCGAAACAGCCGAAACTTATTTAACAATTTATTTATAAAATTAAAATTAAATAATAACTAAAATTTAATAAAAAAATATAAAATTCTCGTGTCACAATATTCGTTTCCGTACTCCTCCGAAAAGAAATGACCGATTCTCATGGAATTTTGTCAGCATATTTAGTAGGTCTGAATCTGCCAACATATATTTTTTATAACCCTAAGTGATGAGGGTGAATCTTTTTCATACCCCTTAGTGATAAGAGTGACTCACCCCAATTTTTTCATAGCAGATCAACGTCTGCCGGGTGAGCTAGTGTTAAATAAATTTAATATTTTTTTCCCCCGTGTTGGTTCGGGCTCCTTTGCAGAATAGACCATCAGCGTTCCTGCCAGGCAGCTCGTTAAAGGCGAGCCTAGGCTTGCCGTCTCTAACACCGTAACGTCTGACTAGGTGGTAGAGTTTCGGTACAACTCGCCTGGGTTGGTAACACCGCCTTACCTATTCCTGCCATCATAACGTCCAAAGCTTGCCGTTGACGGGTTCTGATTAGGAGGGTAAGGTAGCCGGTAAACTGACTTGCTCGAGGCCTAACATCCCGGCCTCAGGTTGGCACCTTTGGTGTCCCTAGGCGGCGTGAATTCTTACCATTAGGAAATCCGTCTGCTTGTTTGCCTTCCAATATTATAAAAAAATAACAGTTTTTGGACAACAGGCACGCATTGTTGCGTTCTGAAACCTGTTCCATGTCTGATAACAGTAAAGAAGCACATGACTTTCTTGATCGTAAGAAATAAAAAAATCGGAAAATCTTTGTCTTTCAAAACAAATAACAACAATATCAAACTGAATATTGCAAATATTGAAGTTTATATTTATACGTACAAACACAAAAGTAAGAAACGTGAACTTCGATATACATAATATTTCAATAATTGAATTAAAAATTTTGCTTTCCAGAATCATTCCCCGTCACCTTCACCAGTGACAGTCAAGAGGAGAGGTCCTGGTCGGCCTAGGAAGGTTAGTTTTGATAGAATAAAAAATAGAAAAAAAAATGACGTCGGGATGTGACGACCCCATCATCTACTAGTAGTAATCTAGTAATTTAGGCTAGTGGAATAACTAAAATATATCTTATGTTATATGTAGTTCTTATATGGTAGAATAATTTTAGTAGTAACCTCAGTGTATGTGGTAGAGTGATGTGCAGTATCTTACCTGGATTGGTACCTACCGCTGTCTTATTTGTCAGCGTCAGTGCTCGTCCTTGTCGAGTTCCGCTCTGGAGAGTAGGGTAGCGTGTAGGGTAGGGTAGGTGAACGACGGTTTTCTTTTGTTCGATATGTTTTAAAAAATAGATTATAAACGAAGGCGGATTATGATCAAAGCCTGACTTAGAATTAATTACCTGACATTGAATTGTATATTGAAAAATACAATCAAGATTGATTCAGTAGTTTTCCGTAATGTAGGCAACAAACAAGACCAACTTACTAAAACAATAAAAAAGAAAAAATAATTTGGGCTTATAAGCGATCGAGAAGTTACATTTTTTGTAGAACATCTTCTTAGTACTGGGACACATATTTTACGGTTGTATATTGTGGAGACATGAAAAAAACATCGCTCGTTACATATGCTGTAATACTTACTCCGCAGGTCCGACCACCGCCATCGGATTCTGACGAGGAACAGCTGTCCAAAAAACGGTTGCCCAAACTGAAAGTCCCTCCCGTGGACGTCAGCCTCGCGACAGAAGAGGACTCCTACAACAAGGCCACCAGTGTCGCGCAACTCTCTACGCCCCTCTTCATGAAGGTATTTTTCTAACATAACTTTTGGTGGTAATGCTGCTGAGCTATATTTTTCTAATGAAACAAAAAGAAAGGAGATGGAACATTTTTAGACGTGTCAGATAAGTCAAGACATGTCAACTCTCGAGGCTATTCACCTTTTTTAAAGTCTGTAGAAATGTCATATTATGCAAACTTATTAAACAACACAAGCGGTTGGTTGAGTTTTTAGCGTACACGCCAATCTACACCGACCATCTGGGCGGCTCGGGTTCGTTTCCCGACGGGGGTAGGCATTTGTATGATGAACATTTAGATGTTCGCATTTCTGAGTCTAAGTATTTATTAAATTTATTCTGGTAACTATAATACTGGTAATTATAACAGTTGGCTAACACCCATAACACAAGCATATAATTTGCTTACTTTGGGGTTAGATTCAATTTTTGAAATTTTCCAGGAATATTTGTCTTTTGTCTCTTTCTATTACTATCGATAATTTATTCTGGTAACTATAATACTGGTAATTATAATAGTTGGCTAACACCCATAACACAAGCATATAATTTGCTTACTTTGGGGTTAGATTCAATTTGTGTAAATTTTCCAGGAATATTTGTCTTTTGTCTCTTTCTATTACTATCGATAAAAGAAGATAGCGATAACTTAAAATTAGTTTAGTTGGTGCATAACAGAATTATTACCATCAATAACTCTTCATCATGGAACAAATACTAAGAAATTACAAATACATTACAAGAAAAAAGTTAACAACAAAACCCCCGAAAAAGGCTTATCGTAAAGTTAGTGATGTAAAACAAGTTTTCCGAGACACTATGCAATGATGCTCTTAAAAACCTAAAAAAACATATTTTTATATATACAAGAAGAGGTAAATGGAAGTGTGTCACCTGCAAAAAGTCACCTGATGAAAATGTATCTCCGCCGTCGACCTTTTAAGAATGAGTACACTCTTTTCTTGAAAGTTCCTAACTCATATTCGTTTGGAAATACCACCCCCGGCAACTGACACTAAATGGGATAAATTTCCTAAAAGCAGTGGCTTGTTGCAAAAATATTTTTAGCTATTTAAATTTAACCTAATTAAGTTGACGTAGAAATAAAAATATTTCCCCGTGTTGGTCCGGGACTGCTTGGTCTAATAGACCGTCTGCCTCTCTTCTCTGCTTGTAAGAGGTGAGAATTGGTAGATATAGGTCAATATCAACAAGACCGCTGGGGGTCGAGTGTTGTGCAGCAATTGGCCCGGGTAGGGATCCATCGTCTTACTTATTCCTGTTGCTATAATGACTGTCGAGTTCCGATCTGGAGGGAAGAGTAGCCGGTATACTTGCACAATAGTCCTAACATCCCGGCCACAGGACAGCGATGCCCCTGTAACATCTATGGTGTCTATAGGCTACGGTTATCTCTTAGCATCAGGAGACCTGTGTTCTTGTTCGCTGACCTATCACATAAAAAGAGGTCACTTGTATCTACGTGGTGAGAATTCCAAAGTATTACTGCTTGGTAAAAAGAGATGTAAGAACGAAATATGTTTCAAGATGGTACTTAAAGAAAATAATTGACCATTGGAAGATTACTTCAAGTTACAAAACTTAAATCACTTAATAGCATAATCTTATGACAGCTACCTAAGAAATTGTTCACTTAAACCAAAACTTAAAAGTAGTTGATTCTCCTCGCAATGAAAGAAGACTTCTATAAAAAAGTCACTAGCCACTATCCATTCGTAACATGTTGTTTCTTAAAGTTTTTAACCCTACACCGTGAGGGTGATGCATCCAAAATCACATTCAGCGTTCTAAAATGAAAAGTTTAGGAATTGTTTCATCTCTCTTTTGTTAGCTTATAAAAATGAAAAAGAGTGATGAAATTATATGAAAAACAGTAATTGTACAAAGACCTAGGGGAGGTACGGGCAAAGCGGATATGCTAAGGGAATCTCAATTTAAAATACAGAATTAATCTGGATAAGAACTTTACTTATTACTAATTTATGGCACATGTAAGTA
>NJDD01005072.1:7267-31185 GCA_002245505.1 Calephelis nemesis | reverse complement strand
TGTCAAGAGTCAACTGCATTAGTGCAAATAGCGCTATCTATTATACTTTTCAAGAAAAACCAGCTATCCGCTTTACCTCACTTATTCGCTTTGCCCGTGCCTACCCTAGCAGTATTTTATGAATGTATGTACATAATCTTCAGACTTGGGATGTGTTATTTTCTTAATCCCTTTTTTAGTTTCATGCGATCAATAGACGTTCTTCAGAATCGCCAAACTCTCCATAAATATGTATACTTACACCATTCCTTAGGTTCGACTGTTCTCATAGAAACCTGACAGTACTCTACGTAGTAGCCAAGACTATAATTTTCTAATCTCTGGTAGTAGTAACCAAACAATGTTGTTGTACCAGCGGTGGAAGTCAGCGATTTTGATGCCCTCCACTTACTTCCACAATGTTCTCAGGATATGAATATTTTTCATAGCCTGAGAAGCTCAGTCAAGTTAAGGTTGCCTGATATTTTTTTGACTGAGGAATGTAACGGAGCTGTCGTGTCCACAATTTATCTACACAAGATTGTGTAGCTTTATCAGACTACTTGTTAATCGCGTCGTTTCTTTTTTTTGGAATAGTTAAACATATGGACGCTATTCTTTTTTAGTAGTGGTAATCTTCTGCTATTTAAATGTTTAGACTAAAATCTTGATCGCCGTGCTTTTAGATAAAATGCGTAATACCCATTAAAACCCAATTTGTCTATGACACCCATGATATACTAATCATAGAGCGATACACATCTGTGTTCACGGTGCCTGCCGAAGGTTGAACCAGAATTACGTATATCAAGTTAGAACCATTCGACCAAGGAGTCCGTCACGTAGATTATCTTCTATACTAGTAATATTATAAAGCTGAAGAGTTTGTTTGTTTACTTGAACGCGCTAATCTCAGGAACTACTGGCCCGATTTGAAAAATTATTTCAATGTTATCACGCTAAGACCAATAGGAGTGGAGCACCAATGAAGAATGTATGAAAATCGGGAGAGTTTTTTCTATTGAGAGCTTCTGCTGCGTGTGCTACATAAACGGTTAAAGTTTCTCAAAAATCATATATGACAGAATTATTTCTCTTTCAGAGTTCTAAAAAAGACTGCGACAACATAATATATCTTATAAGGCTAGCTCACTAGAAAACAAAACTGAAAACAAAATTGAGTGGGGAGTTTTGGCGCCATCGAGAGAAAAGATGGTCGAAGTTTTTTCATAATTATTGAATTTCGTGGTAATGTTGAGTGAAATTAGTTAATTTTGGTGGCGTTTAGTTCAGTGGAAGTGCTCAAATGAAATAATCATAAAGAAATTAGCGTATCATGTATTTTCTCGTTGCCTCTAAATCGCATTACATGAGCTTGAGTATTGAGGCCACCGCTTTACCCAAGAGCCTGATAAGACTTACTGACGACTTATGACTGATAACTAATTATAATTGATTAAAATTGATATAAAATTTGATGCAAATTTCTACTTGACGAATGGCAAAATACTAACGTATAGGCCAAAACCTAAAGAAAGAAGAAGAAGAATGGAGTGGAATTTCAGATAGCATGCATCTAAAATAAGCTGGTTCTAAGCAATAATGAGTCGGATTTTTTAGCTTAAATGTTTTGTTACAGATGTACAATTTGGAACGATCAAAGACAAACACACAAACAACGTCAATGCAGGTCGCCGTCAAAACTGAACCAATAGACAGATCAGACACCATATCGCCTACCACCACTACTTTGTAAATATATTATATTTTAATTTGTTTTCTTTTTTTTAATTTTATAATATATACCCTTGTCAGAACCCGTTTGGTTCTCGTTCTCTGCATAGAGCATAGCATATCGTTCTGCCTGGCAGCTCGTAAGAGGTGAACATAGATTAAAGCCCGGTGCCTATAATCAACGATCCTTAATCCGTTAGTATAAGCATTGGTAGTTTACATTAAACTAACATAGATACACAAAATGTTTCGAGTTAACAATTAATAACGAACGATCGTAGTTAGATTTTTTACTGTTCGTAAAAAGAACTACCTTTTGTAAGCAAGACGTCTCGTTTCTTAAATATAGGAATCGCTGGTGATAGAGTGCTGGGCCGCAACTAACACAGGTAGAGATTCACCGCCTTACCTATTCCTGCCGCCATAAAGACTGTGTCGTGTTTCGGTCTGGAGCGTGAGGTAGCACAATATGTCTAAAATCCCGGCCATAGGACAGCAATGTACATATAGTCTATGGTACTTATATGCCACGGTTGTCTCTTATCAGAAACTTTCCCAGTTCAAAGCTGTCTTATGCCCACTCCTACTGAATTTTTCCCCGCGTTGGTCTAGGCTCCTTTGCAGAATAGACCATCTGCCTTCCTGCTAGGCAGCTAGTAAAAGGCGAACATAGGCTTACCGTCACTAACACCTGACATCTGACTAGGTGGTAGAGTCTCGTAGCGACTCGTCCAGATTCATACCACCGCCTTACCTATTTCTGGCGCCATAACGTCAGTGCTTGCTATTGAAGAGTTCCGGTTCGAAGAATAAGGCAGCTTTTGCTCGATCCTGACATCAGGTTGGCAACTCACCATTACTGACTTTGTGCCTCTAGGCGGCGTGTATTTCTTACCATCATGAAATCCGTCTGCTTCTTTGCCTTCCAGTATCATAAAAATAATAATGGAAAAAAGCCAGAATTCAGGCGAAATCATTTTCGTATTGTTTTAAATTAGACTACTTTATGAGCGTGTTCAGAATATAAAAGTTCTGTACATTCAAACACGTTTTGCCATCACATACAAAGGTGGAGGGCAAACGAAGTCAGCGAGGAACTTGAGCCTTCGCTTTTAAATCCATAATGGCAGCTAGGTTTGCCAGGTCGCACACCCTAAAAGCCGGACAGTCCAACCAGTTTGGCCGGACATTTAGTTAGAAAAGTCGGACACCCTACATTATTGAGGATTTTGTCTCAGCATTAGATACAATATGTATGTAAAACCAAGCATTTTTTATTATCATAAATCTTGTTAAATTCTAGTGAAATAAAAAATCGAATGCCAAATCGTCGTTCATGAAATATAAAAAGCCTAACAAAAGCCGGACAGGCTGGACACGCTCTAATTTGGCCGGACATGGACCAAAAAGCCTGACTATGTCCGGCTTTATCCGGACGCCTGGCTACGGTTATGGCAGTGAACAATGGCTTATCCTGGCGATTATTGAAGTGAAAACTTCTTTAAAATTGTAATTTGAAAGTTGATGGAATGGAAAAGCGACAGAAAAAAGAGATTGACACATAAATTCATAAGATTTGATGTGGGAGAAAATGAGATGAGATATTTTAGATGGTTTTACTTTTACCATGTGAGAATTGCAAATTTGATTTTTAACCGACTCAATTCGACTTATCTTTTTTTGCGTGTTAACGTGAATACTCGGCTAGTAGCAAACCGATTTTGATGGTTATGTTTAAAAATATACGTCATGATTCAGGGGTAGTTCCAAATTAATATATCATGATCCGACTACTTTTCTTTTGAGTTATACTTAAGAAAGCATAATTTTTATAGGTAAGTGTACGGGAAAAAAATTTGCATTTTACCAAAATACAAGTAGGATTTAAACTGTATTTCGGAATAATTAGCTAAAATTGAATGACCAAATCGGTACCTACCTTATTAAACAGTTGGAGTCGGTTTTTGTAGTTTTACTACGCTTAATTATGTAAGAGTTTCGTAAGATACTGAAAACTTGTTGTTACCTGCGGCTTCGCCCGCGTTTTCGCAGGAATCTGTAGTGCGATCGGGATTAAATATAGCGTATATGTTGATCCAGGTCACAATCTATCTGTGTTCCAAATTTCAGACAAATCCGTTCAGCCATTCGAGTAACAAGCATACACAAATCCTTACAAACTTTCGCATTTATAATATTAGTGGGATTATTGTTTTTGCTATAGGTACATTAAAACTGCAATATCCCGCCATGAAATAATAAGTGGCTCAATTTGCTTGTACGATAATCTACGGTTGCCCATAGATAATCATTAATCTGATTTTTATCGCAAATATATATTCCAAAAGGAAGTAGGCAGTTTGGCGCAACTTTTATTTAAAAAAAATAAATTTGCTATGTTTTTAGTCGCCCAAATCATATGACACTAGTTGCCTTATATCTGAATGCCTTTAGACTTACTTTCAAATTATACGAGTTATATTTTTTCAAGTAAACTTTATACAAATTCGGGTATGCTATGTATCTATGGAAGTCCCGCCTCTTATTATGTAGTATTTATATACTCTTTGGAAGTAGGTATCTTGGGTTTTAAATTTCAGGCGAAAGCCAAACAAGACATTTTGCGAGGTATTTATTTATTTTCATGTTCATTGTGATATTCTTGATCTTGTGGACAGCGTAATAAAAGAAGTTAAAACGAGTTATTCATGCAACGGGTCTTCTACTGGGTCACTGATTTCCAAGTCGCTGAACTTGACCTTCAGGCCATCCCGTTTCGGCGTACAAACCAATGGACCCACGAAGTATTTCTTGGAAGCCGGGAAAGGACACAGCCGCAGCAGGATCCAGTTCTTCTTGTCTGTGGAATACTTTACAATCACGCTGTCACGAACTTTGCTTAACTTCATCCAGCATTTGGTAGGTGTGCCAACTCCTGTGTATGTACCTGTGGATAAAAATCGTCGTTTTAAGAGCTAAAAAGTCAAAATTGTAAACTTTCCATACTGGACACTTGGTGAAACATCATTTGGGAATTTTAAAAAATATCTTAACACTTATATCCCCGATGTGGTAGACAGAGGCACAACCAGGCCACCGACGACTAACCGAATACACTAAGTCGCACAACGTGATAGGTGGCAAACCTATCGCCAACCGGGCATATACCAATCCTGTGCAACGTTATTTCTATTGGATAGATGCACATATTCTATTTTTTTTGTTGCCGGACCCCGGGATCGAACGCAGTACATCAAGAAGTCAAGTCCGACGCCGGACCGCTAGATCACAGAGACGATTAAAGATTAATAAAGTTCAATAAATAAATATCTCCGGACATGTTTCACAAATTGAATCTAACCCCAAAGTAAGCAAATTATATGCTTGTTGTGTTATGGGCATTAGTCAACGATTCTAACACATAGAAATACTTAAATAGATAGGTACCAGAATAAATTTAATAAACACCCAGACACGGAAATGCAGACATCTAAATGTTCATCACACAAATTCCTGCCCCCGTCGGGAATCGAACCCGAGCCTCTTGGTTGGTCGGCGTAGTTATGCGTGTACGCTAGCCACTCGATCTATGAGGCGGTCAAATGAATAGATAAAATAAATTAGCACTGTCGTGTTCCGGTTCTTATTAGAGGTTTACGTTAGACGTGTACATAAGGACTAATACAAGACAACGACGCTCATTGGAATTAGAAAATTGTTTATTTCTTAAAGACCATATTGTAAAAGGCACTTGTGACGCCTACAACATCTATTTTTATTATATTGGAAAGCAAACAAGCAGACAGATTACCTGATGATAAGAAATTCACGTCACCTAAAGACACCAAAGGTGATATAGGTGCGTTGCCAACCAGAGGCCGGGATGTTGGACTTTGAGGAAAAGAATGTATGTTTACCTTACCCTCCGAATCGGAACACATCAACGGCAAGCACCGACGTTATAGCGCCAGGAATAGGTAAGGCGGTGATAACAATCCGGGCGAGTCGCTGTGAAACTCTACCACCTAGTAGTATGTCATGTTGTCGGTGGCGGTAAGCTTATGCTCGCCTTTTAGGACTTGCCTGGCAGCAAGGCAGATGGTCTATTTTGCAAAGGAGCCCGGACCAACACGGGGAAAATTTATGGTGTCTATGGCCCACGTTTGTCTCTTACCGTCAGGAGATTCTGTGTGTGAGGCATGGTGTCTACCTGTCTTTTTTTATGTGATAAGGTAGTGAAGAAGCCCACGGCTCTCTCGATGGTAAGAAATATCGTGGCCAATGAACACCATAAATATTATAGGTGCATCACTGTCCTGTGGCCGGGATATTAGACTCGTTGTGCAAGTTTACCGGCAACCCTACCCTCCGGACCGGAACACGACGATGTCGTTATGGCAGCACGAATAGGTAAGGCGGTGGATCCCTTCCCGAGCAAGTGCTGCACAGCAGTCTACCACCAGTTGTCTTGATGGCAGCGACCCATCAAAACTATGCTCGCCTCTTACGAGCTGCCTGGTTGGAAAGGCAGATGATCGATTCTACACAGGGGACCTGGATCAACACGGGCCTGCTTGTTCCTGTTTGCTTTCTGTCTGTCACGTTATAATCAGAACTCACCAGTACTCCAATCTGACTTCTCATTGGTAAGCACAGCGCCTATTGTCAGCTGACCATCATGATGTTCAACGCCAGTCTTCAGCCAGTGCTTCTCATCAACGTAGAGCATCAGACCAGCCTGGTCGTACAGCGTCGTGAAATCAGCTTCAAGACACACCTAAAATATGTATGAAGTTGATATTCTACCGCTTCGTTATATACTTACTCCTAAAATTATGAATGTTCAATAACCCCCTACAAGACATAAATGTATTTTAGCTAAGAAAAACTTCATCAAAATCGGTACATCCGTTCTAAAGTTATGATGCCACAGGCACGACAAACTTATATCACCGCTTTCTTTCGTCGGAGTTAAAGCTATGTGGATAAAGTACGTAGCATAAATCATTATCCATATCAGCACAAGTGAGAAAATGTATTTGTTTTTTTAATCTAAGATTAGGTAAGGTGTAATTTTTGTGTATGGAGATAGTTCGGAACTCGGAAGTTGAAGAGTAACATAGGCTTTATCCCCTAAATTTAGGGGCTCTTGGTGAAATCGGGCATTAGTGTCTTCGGCTAGTCGTGGGTGCCCTGGTTGTGCCTCTGCCTACCTCTTCGGGGATAAGGGCGTGAAGATACTTTAAAATTTACGCACATTAGTTTAAGGTTTAAAAAAATATATGGTTAGGCAAGCAGAATGTGGTCATTTTTTCAGGCTCAAAACTGGACATTTTTTTGACAACTTGCACGCCTAATGAATATAATATACGCTAAGCGTTTTAGGTACAACATGCAAGTATTTTATTTAAGTACTTGGTAAAGGTATTATGTGGTATGTATAGACGGCCGCACATAGCGCATAACTAACTTGCGTTGCAAATATAGCGTTTTAGTTTGTAGTACCTACGAATAATTCAGAGCGTCGGCAAATGTTCACGCCATTTTCAATAACCGGGATATTAAATCCCGGTGCTGTCTATAGTGACCCCGGAACAGACACTCGTAAAACGGGACAGTCTCGTTAAAAACGTAACGTGTGGCTCCTTTAGGTATGTACCTACGTTATGTGATTATTGTGACATAGATGATGAAGGTATTATCGATAAAGGTTGCAATCTAGGTAGGTTTCCAATATTTATTTAAAATTTTTAGTTGTTTTATCAACAAGTTCCGAAACCTTGATGTTTTCAAGTTTCTTCTTTTGTTTTTATTTTTTACATATTTTTACCGGCACCAAAGTACTCGTCAAGACGAATGGAACGAGTACGAACTCGATGGGACCATGTCGTTAAATAACGGAGTTCCTGTAGTCATATGTCAGCTCCATCATTAGACCCAGTTTACCATCTATCACCAAAGCAATCGTCAAGACGAAGCAAACGAGCCCAAACTCGATGGAATTATGCTGTATAATTACTGAGTTCCTGTGGTCATATGCCAGCTCCATCATCAGACCCAGAATACCATCTATCACCAAAGCAATCTTCAAAACGATCCAAACTAGCCCAAACTCGATGGTATTATGTTATTTAATTACTGAATTCCTGTGGTCACATGCCAGCTCCATCATCAGACCCAGTTAACCATGTGTCACTAAAGCACTCGTCAAGACAAATCAAACGAGTACAAACTCGATGGGACTACGTCGTTAAATTACTGGGTTCCTGTGGTCATATACCAGCTACATCATCAGACCCAGTTAACCATCCGTCACTATAGCACTCGTCAAGACGAATCAAACGAGTCCAAACTCGATGGGACTATGTCGTTTAATGACTTGAGTTTCTGTGGTCATATGCCAGCTCCATCATCAGACCCAGTTTACCATCTGTCACATGTCAAGCACTCGTCAAGACGAATCAAACGAGTACAAACTCGATGGAACTATTTCGTTAAATAACTGGGTTCCTGTGGTCATATGCCAGCTCCATCATCAGGTCCAGTTAACCATCTGTCACTAAAGCGCTCGTCAAGACGAACCAAACGAGCCCAAACTCGATGTCATTATGTCGTTTAATCAAGGAGTTCCTGTGGTCATATGCCAGCTCCATCATCAGACCCGGTTTACCATCTATCACCAAAGTACTCGTCAAGACAAACCAAACAAGCCCAAACTTGGTGGCATTATGTCGTTTAATTACTGAGTTCCTGTAGCCATCTTCCAGCTCCATCGTCAGACTTTCGTATCGTCAGATATCAGCATCAAAGTACTCGTCCGAATCAAATAAGGCCAAAATCCAAACTCAACGGCGTTATGTTGTTAGTTACTGAGTTCCTATAGCCATCTTCCAGTTCCATCCTCAGACCATGACTATAGTAATCATAGCACCAGAGTACTCGTCAAAACTCGATAGGGTTCATTTTCAAAGTGCCGTATACCTAAGGCTACCTTCCAATTCCAACATCAGATCAATTCCATGTCATGAAAATATTACATATCATCTAATTTACATGTGCATGCAGAATTTTAACTCCCTTGGTCATCAGAAAGTGAACGGAGTTTGACTAGTCAAATCCAGGGAGACAAAATATCGGTACTAGTGACACTAAAATTGAAAATTTATCAAAACTTCAGAAAGTTTAGTCTCATGCAAAACAGTAATAAAACCAACATACCACAATAGTAAAATCATCCTCAAGTTCCACACCAAAAGCATGACCGCTGTTGAAAGTAAAGTTATAATAAGTTTCCCCCCAAAAATCCTTCTCCAAATCTGACGTGACCTCTAAAATATCGTTTTCTAGGCGCCATTTTGATGGCTCATTTAGCCACTTGAAATTACGGAACGTAATAGGTATAACTTTACTCATGTCTTATTGTAATGTGATCAACAATATGTTTATTTCTGAAGCGCTTGAAGTGCTAGTTGTCTATTTATTACTTGATATTTCTTATCGGTTGAAAGATAAAGGATATGAGGAAAATGAGAAGGATGTAGCATACCTCAAAACGGTCAAAAGGTGTGAGAAATGAGATAAGCAAAATAATAATAGTAAAATATTTTGTTGTAACTATTGACGTGGCAAAAATGACTTGTAACTTGAACTAGTGATGGGCAGCTTTAATTTTTTAATAACTAAATATTTACCGGATAGACAAGAATTCTATATGTCATTGCAATAGCTAGCTGATAACGGTAATTTTGTTGCGCATCCACCAATAACCAAACTAATCTTGAGTTGTCGCTATCTTCTTTCAACGTTAGTAATAAAAAAAGACAAAACACGTTTAGTGATGTCATATTAGTTTGTACATATAACATTTCTACAGAGTACAGACTTTTAAACTATTTCTAAAAATCGTCATAAGTCGACATGGTCGGACTAATCTGACATGTCTAAAATGTTCCATCTATCTTCAGTCAAAAAAATAGTGAACCTGTCTACATGTAAAATAAGTTTAGTTTGTGCACAGCAGAATTACCACCATTGGCTTTTAAGATTAAGTCATCAATTTAGGAATCGCGTACAAATAAGCCTGCTCACAATAGAGGCATTTATTTTAGAACGTAATTCTAATGCAACATACTCCTACATATTATGTTAAAGGTTTCGTTGGCAAGAGAAATAGGTAACAAAAAATTGTTGCCAAAGTGATCTAGTATACGTATTGCTTCAAGTTACACGTATATTGCACAAAGCACAAATAAACAGTTGTATTATTCGTTACAAAATAAATCTACAAGGTAATTCATACTTCGAAAATAAAAGAATCTTCACGCCCATATCCCCGAAGCGGTAGGCAGAGGCACAACCAAGGCACCCACGACTAGCCGAAGATACTAAGTCCCATAATGGGATAGGTGGCAAGCTTATCGCCAACCGGGCACGTCTCAACATTTTTTTTTATTAGAAAATTGGAAAAATCCAATTTTCTTTTTCTTCTTCGAAAATAAATATCGTAACCGCCAAAAATGCTAAAAAGTTTTTTGTTATTACGAAATTAGTGTATGATAAGAACGATTGATAATTTTGTAGATGTAGTTTTCTATTAACATGTCTTCCAAAACAAGAACGAAATTGATTTAATTATTCTGACATTTATTTAATCCAATGTCAATATAAAAGCATTAAGCGTTTCTTTTAGAAATTTACATTCAATTTATACATACTGCCATATATGATATAGGATAAAAATATTCTGCGCTTTAAATATATTATAACGTTATAACGAGGTTTTCGACATAGCCGTTATAGCTATCACATGTTACTATAGCTATATACCCATCTCTATTGTAACCGTTACAGTCATTTTTGCCACGTCAATAGTTACAACATAATATGTTATTGTTATTTTCTCATTCTTCATATCGTTATCCTCCTCCTTCTCATATCCTTTTGTGTCAAATCTGATAAGAAATCTCGAATGTTAAATAGACAAGTAGCACTACAAGCGCTACAGAATTAAAGCGGTTATCGATTCTACAAAATAAAACATGAGTAAAGTTAGACCTATTACGTTCAGTAATTTCAAGTGGT
Source organism: Calephelis nemesis (assembly GCA_002245505.1). Lineage (NCBI taxonomy): Eukaryota > Metazoa > Arthropoda > Insecta > Lepidoptera > Riodinidae > Calephelis > Calephelis nemesis. The sequence continues at coordinate 20,391 of NJDD01005072.1, read as the reverse complement.
TAAATGAACCAACACAATGGCGTCTAGATAACGATACATTAGAGTTCACGACCGATTTGAAGAAGGATTTTTGGCGGGAAACTTGGTATAATTTTGTTTTCAACAACGGTCATGCCTTTGGCGTGGAGCTTGAGGATGATTTTACTATTGTGGTATGTTAGTTTCAATTTTAATATTGATTTGCATGAGACTTAGCATTGTGGATCTGATTTCTGAAAGATCTAAATAAAAAATTTAACATGAGCGCCCTGGGAGGCCGGCGAACAGTTGACCTCGTCCCTCGATAAATTCGGTGGACTTAACCTTGAATAGCACGACGCACATTAGTTTAAACCGGCTGGGTGCAAGACGTCTAAAACAGCAAACATTTCGGTGCCGTGTATTGCCCAATTTATTAATGCATAACGCCGTGTAGGTACATGCTTATTAGCTTCAAATAAGTATGGTAATTTCACTTATAAGCATTTTTTAAGTGAAAAGGATCATTTTAAGAATAACACATACGACCTAGGTCAATTTCTAAAAGTTAAAAGGATGTAAAAAAAATAAAAATAAAATGCCTCGGCTGCGTCTGTCTGTCCGCGATGAAATCAAAAACCGTTAACGGATTTTCTTACAGTACCTATTTACCATAGATTTTGGCATTTACCAACAAATTCCTATCGACCATTTAGTTACATGACAATTAATATTTTGTAAAGTTTTTTTTTTATTGGTAGACCAAAGACAATATTTTTTCTACATGTTGGAAAAATTAAAGCACATTAGGAACTATCATCGAAAACGCTGCCTCAAACATTTGAAATAAGATTGTGGTTTGGGGAATACCTATTCGTTCCCCAAACCTAAATCTAAATTTAAAAAAAAACTGTCACTTATGACGTGGTAGATAATTGTGACCGCCTCGTTGGACGAGGCACTATGGTACACGCCTAACTATATCGACCAACCGCGACACTCGGGTTTGATTCCCGACGGGGGCAGGCATTTGTGTGATGAACATTTATATGTCTGCATTTTCCGGGTCTGGGGGTTTATTAAAGTTATTCTGGTATATATTTAAGTATTTCTATGTATTAGTATCGTTGACTAACACCCATAACACAAGCATATAATTTGCTTACTTTGGGGTTGGATTCAATTTGTGTGAGTTGTCCAGTAATATTTATTTATTATTGCCCTTTCGATGGCTTCCCATTAGTCATAAAACATCGAGCACAGAAAGTGATGCATTCATAATGTGGTTCCTATGTAATGCCACAGTTGTCTCTGACCATTACTTTCTTATTCCTATAAAAATCTAACCTTATTAACAATGAACTGAGATGATTTTAAATATAATTTACAAAAGGCTCTAGTCATAATGCGACCATAAGTCTCGGCTTGAGGGAGTTCGTCCCGCTTTTAGGTTGTTTATCCCGCTGTCCTCGACGAGAAATAAAACGTCCCGCTTTTTACTAAATAACTTAAATGTCCTATCTATATATAATACATAATTATATACTTAATACATTTTGTCAAAAAAGTATGTATCGAAAATGGATTATTTGTATATGGAAACGTAGTGATTATATTATCTTTGGTATATTGTTCCAAATTTAATTTTTTTTATTGTTGTTAGCTTGGCACAACTGTTTTCCATTTTGCATCTTTCAATTAATAATAAATAAATTAATAAACTCAGTGCGAGTTTTAGCGCCATCGTGAAAGAAATTGGTCGCAATTTTTTCATAATTATTTGATTTCGTGTTTATATTGTGTAAAATTAGTCAATTTTGGTGGCATTTTGTACAATTTTCTTTGGTGCACAAATGAAAGAATCATGAAGAAATGTGTTTTGTGTATTATCTCGCTAACACCAAATCTCACTATATGAGCTCGAGTAACGAAGCCACCGCTCTACTCAAGACCTTGACATGACTTTGTATGTAGTGACTTAAGACTGAATATGAGATAAGACTTAATTAATACGGAAGACATGTCATCATGACTACTTTTAGGCCTTAGCCGGCCACAGAAAGGGGCAAATTAACTAACAACAAGAAATGCAGTGCTCCTCTTATATAATATTTAGTGTGTATTTCAAATTTCATGACGGACAAAAGCAACGAACAAAGAGTTGTCTTAAATTTTGCAACGCTAATGGAATTACGTGTTCAGAGTCAATGAAAATGTTACAGAAGGCTAAAGAATAGCGCCCATTTAGACAGGACATACATTTAGGATGGTCGGCTAATCGTGGGTGCCCTGGTTGTTCCTCTGCCTACTTCTTCGGGGATATGGACGTTGAAGATACTTGTACTTGAACTACATTCAACTTGGGGAGAGATAACCGCCGAACTTTCTGTATCTCACGAGTCGGTCCGTATTACTCAGGGTTGGGCTAAAATATGTAATCAGATTATTGATTAAGGATTAAGATTACATAGTGTAATCTTCAATTATGATTACAGATTGCGGAAATTTATCAAGAAAGTAATCGTATCGGTGATTAATGTTTATTAATCTGTAATCGTAATTTCGATTCCTTTTTTTGATTACTATTTTGATTAAAGCATATTAACGACATTTAGAAAATCATAAAACAAAATTTATATAAATAATTGTATCATTACATTGTCATACTTATTTTTGTTCAGTCTCGTGAATAACATTTCTTAATAAGTAGTAAATTAAAATAAAGTAATCAAAAATTATTTGTTTGTGTGTTATTTGGGGCTTAAATTAGACTTTAAAAGTGCCATCATTTCAAACATATTTTCCGAAAGTCAGTGAGATGTTGGTAAATTGGTCATGGTCGCATATGAAAATCCGCACCGAATCTTCGCTTCGAATTGCAATTAAACACGAGAAACATCTTTTTTTTAAAGTTTGATTTAGGATTTAAATAATGAAAGAGTATAAAACAATCCACCGAAATTCTATCAGCAGATTTTAGAAAATCGCAAACATACGTGATACGATTGACTTATTAAGTAACGAACTACATTTATTATAATTAATAGTCACTAAAAGTTTAATCAAGTCTTTGCATATAATCAGATCACTGATTATTGTAATTAAAACTAGCGATTACAAAATATATAATCACAATTGAAAGTAATCCAGATTAAAAGTAATTATGATTGATGTAATCATGATTACTTTCAATCGAATTGTTAATCTGATTACAAATGTAGTTGATTACGCCCAACTTTGAAATATTACTTCAGTCTATTACCAATAATTTGGGTATGAAACATGTTGCCGCTTGGCTTACCCTAACGAACCTGAATTTTCTCCAAAAATTCAAACGCATAAGAGTTGCTGAAAACATGCTAGAACGAGTCAATTCCGACCCAAAATTCATGAAACGAAGACGAAAACATCACGCCAAACTCACAAACACACAAAACGAACAAAGTCAATTACGTTGAGTGTTTTTTTTTACTATCGCGGTGTTGTGTACCTACTTGGAATTCTTTATTAAACGATAAATCCATCTTGCCACCACTGCACAGTGAAGGCGGACATTGAAGTTTTTAGTGGGTATTGCGGCACCAGCGAGTCCCACACTGTTGCCCATCCACGGGGCCCGGTAGTACGAAAATGCGTTTTCCTCTACGATAACTAAAAAAAGTTCAAATGATAAATAAGGAATATTATTTAAGCGTTATGACGTGGCATTTAAGAGAGCAAATTTGACGAAAAACGCCAGATTTGTGGAATGATTATTATTGGATTTCGCAGTACGATAATGCGCCTTCGCACAAGGCTATCGTTGTGAACGAGTTTTGAACCAAGCATTCGGCGACCACCACATTCGGCAGATATGGCTTCAGCCGATTCATTTCTTTTTCCTAAATTCAAATTACAACTTCGTGGCACCTGTTTTCAATCGGTAGAAGACGTAAAAGAAAACCTATGAAGACTGAACTCTATTCCGGAAACAGCGTTTAAAAAACTTTTAATGACTGGATTATTCGTTGGCGCAATTTCTGAAGGAGCATGGTGTTAAAATAATTTTTGACGAATTACGAACAGTTTGTGCATTATTGATATTTTCCGGGTACTTTTTTACTAGAGTAGTACATGAAAATATATACTGTTGCAAGCTGTCCCGGCAAACTTTATTTCACCCGGTCTGTTTGTATGGGAAAAATGTTGTTTTTCCTAGTTGTCTCACAGTTTTTTCTTTTTTTCTTATCTTCCAAACCTTGTCTGGACTTCTACAAATAATTCAAAACCAAAATTAGCCTTTAATTAAATCGGTATAAGATAATTTAAGATATATGACTATTTGTCCATCTAAAAATCAAGAATACAGCAAACCGTTACGTTAAACGCCTGAAAAATCCTTTGATCTGTTATTATATCCGCAACTACATTTACTAACGTTGACTCCTAAGCATCCTAAAATCTAAGATTTAACGTTATATTAGTTTTTAGTTTTTACAGTACATAAAATAGAAAAATCTTGCCGGTTTAACACGAGAAGAATATGGTCATAGAAACCAATCCGCATAAAAGCGCATCGGAGCTCTTTATCCGAGATGGTAGGCCACACGAACGGACGAGATCCGGGTTTCATCAAAATGTTCGACAGATTAACCCCCTGGGAAAAGTCAAAAAAGACCTAGGGGTCATTCTTGACAGTAATATGTCGTTCAGACGACACATATCACGAGTGATAAATAAAGCTAAGTTTGTGCTTAGTGACAAAAAAAAAGCTATTAAAGTCTGCTATTAAACAAAATCGCCTTTGTGGTCTAGTGGTTCAGGTGTTGGACTTGATTGCATGAGGTCCTGGGTTCGAATCCCGGGTCGGGCAACAAAAAGAAAATTTGGTTTTTCCAATTTAAAAAAAAATGTTGCTCGGGATTGGATATGTGCCCGGTTGGCGATTGGCTTGCCACCTATCACATTGTGGGACTTAGTGTCTTCGGCTAGTCTGGGTGCCCCGGTTATGCCTCTTCCTACGTGTGCCTGCCTCGGGGATATAGGCGTGAAGATACTTTGTTATTATTAACCAAAGCGACACTTTACCAGACATGTGTTAGGCCAATCCTAACTTACGCGAGTGTAGAATGCGCACATACTTATCGATCCAGAGCCTCTACCATGAGTTTGTATAGATTACGTACGGTAAGTTACGTGTCGAAATCTATAACAATTTTGGTCTAAAAATGTGTTTCTCTTAGTTACCACTAGAGGCGCTGTTTAAAGTTATCATACATATAATTGACAGCGACGGTAGCGAGTGTAGTAAACTTGACAAGCCGTAAACTCATGGTAAGGGCCCTGTTGATTTTGTTTGCCTGTGATACGTACGTAATGAAGACCCACATCGCCATCTAGACTTACAATTATTGCGCAGCTAATTCTAAGACTCATGCAATTTTGAAATAACGGAGACGTAGAACTCTTCCGCCCGGCGAGTAACACCGAACGACGAGCCACAACCCCTCCAGTCGATCCACCCAGTAACCAAAACGCAGCACCAAGATTAGGTACGGTCTCCCGGGTGACAGCTCTTGTTGTTATTGTTGTAGGGAACAGTCCAATCTTTCTAATCATAATATGTCGGGCTGAGCACTCTGCTCGGCCCACAAGCCCGGGGAAGAAGTAAGAACCGCGAGGTTAGCAACGCAATAGCCCATAAAAAAAGATTATGGTCACGTTAAGTAGTCAGTATGTATACTAATACATACTAGATATTGCCCGCGGCGACGCCTGCGCCTTAAAGTTTTTGGAATCTGCTGCCAGATCCGTTTAGGTACGAGTATCTCTGCCTCCTGAATAAGTAGCTCATGTTAAGCATCCTGAAAATCTTGACATACGAAAACTATATCTTTGCTACCTCTTACTTTTGTTTACCTTTATCTATAGGTACTATCTATCCTAATATTATAAAGAGAAAAGGTTTGATTTTTTGTTTGTTTTAACTGTCCGAAACTACTGGACCGATTAAAAATTCTTTAACTTTTATGCTATATTATTCCCCAGTGTTATAGACTTTGTTCATCAAAATCGGTGCAGTAGAAGCCAAGTTACGCAGGCGAAGCTGCGTGAAACTGCTAGTTGTTACATAAAAAGAAGAATAAACATGTCATTTTCGCCTTTATCATATTAGTGTGGATATGGACATATAGGCTACGAGTACGTACACACTTTAATTTAATATTTTTAGGTATGCCTTGAAGCAGAGTTCACCACGTTATACGACCAGGCTGGACTACTTCTGTACGTTGATGAACGGCATTGGATCAAGACTGGTATTGAGTTTAACGACGGTCAGGCCTTGATAGGTGCTGTGGTTAACAATGAGAAGTCGGATTGGGGTACAGGTGAGTTTAGACTTTAAATCTAATAGAGCATATCGGTATTCCAACTAGTTATACTCCTGCCCAGGGGGGCTATGACCCTAATGACCCACTTTTCTTATTCTCTCACAAATGAATATTAACAACCGGGAGTTACGAAAAAAGAAGGATGTTTAAAATTTGACTTAACAAACAAATTTTATTTATTTGGAATATAATAGGCCAACTAAGTTGCGCACATCGAGAAATTATCGCACAAGAGTTTAAAAGTAATATTGCAATTCTCATTGCTTATGTAATGAAATGAAATAAAATTTATTTACTTGCAAAATTTATGTGACTAGATATTACAAAGATATTTAAGAACAGCAACATAATAATATTCTACCATATTGTGGTGTGCAAATATATAATTAATATTTATTGAAATGAAGAATTGATATATATATGAATATTTAAGTAACGTGTGTAAATATAATGTATAACAAAATTGATTTTCTGGCTGTAATTTCTAAACTAAAAAATGTAAAGCACATTATAAAAACAAAAAAAGAACAAATGAAATCGGACTGCGCGTTATAGCCCAATTTACATTTTTACTTTTAACTCTCTCCCACGGCAACCCCTTTGGTAAATTAGATAAAAAGTAGCCTTTAGGTTTCCTCGGAACAAAGAATATTGCCATCTGTCCAGGTTCGTTACGATCTGTTCAGTAGATTTGGCGTAAATCGTGGTTGGTATTCAGACAGACCAAAATTTTGACAGAAAAAAAACAACATAAAATTCTGCTGCCCATTTTTAGACGCCTTTGCTCATTTTTTAAATATCTGGAAAGTACAGAATTCACTCTTCTACAGTTTTATTACAAATATTAAACTATCCCAACGAAGAAGGAAAAAGGAAAAAAGAAACAATTGAACTAATTCACTTAATAGGTCCTACAAATTTTACAATATTAGCAATATAGTTTTTCTTTCGAAGCATTTTCACAGTTAAAGTTGGACTAATTTAACGACTAACTAAAATAAGAGTTATATGTTGCAAAAGCGAAACCGGTTAGCCAATTTTGTAAACTTTAAAGAACAAAATATGTAATAACTAATAAGTGAAATATTGCAAGACAATAAGAGTATAAATTCCTTCTAGCTGAGTGTGCCTGCCATCAGCACTTTACCTAAGCTGTCCATCAGACAGGTTTTCTTCAAAAGTGTATTCTTTTATTAATAACTAACTGACCCCGGCAGAAGTTGTTCTGCTATTTTTTAAATGTGATTCTAGAAAACAAAATGGGGTGAGTCACCCTTATCACTTAGGATTATGAAAAATTGATGTTGGCCGATTCTCAGACCTACTCAATTTGCTCACAAAATTTCATGAGAATCGGTCAAGCCGTTTCGAAGGAGTACGGGAACAAACTAATGTTCTTCATAATTGACACGAGAATTTTATACATATTGATTACAAATGTGCCAAGTGCCAAGGATGGAAAGTTTATATTATATAGCCACAATATACGAACTCTTAACATTATAAAAAATGTTTTCCCACAGCTTTATATACTGGAGTTGGAACACCAAGCAAATGTTGGATGAAGTTAAGCAAAGTTCGTAACTGCGTGATTGTAAAGTATTCTACAGACAAGAAGAAATGGAATCTGGTGCGACTTTGTCCCTTCCCTGTGGCCAAAAAATGCTTTGTAGGTCCGATGTGCAACACACCATCACGATGTGGCCTGAAGGTCAAATTCACCGACTTAGAAATCAGCGATCCAGTAGAAGACCCTTTGCACTGTTAACCTGCTTTATTATATTATTTTTATATTACACTTTATTTTATTATAGCACTTGCCTTGTGTTCATATTTTTAAACAAAGAAACACTTGTACTGTTTTACGTATCACTTATAATTTATTATTTTGTTAGCCGGTTTCGCTGATACATCATCATCAATGTTTTGTTAATGGGCTAATTATTAAAAATATAAATATTTGGAAGTTTTACCAAGCGCCGACGATGGAAAATATCAAATATACTTGCCCTGTGCTTGGGTTAAATTTCTATAAATTTTAAAGAAAGAAAAAGTTTCGCTCCAGACAGGATTGGAACCTGTTAGGAGCTACTGAGGATTCAAGTCCTGTGGTAAGAATAACGGATAACAAAGGAATTAAACATTTCGCTATTTGAGAATATCAAATATACTTGCCCTGTGCTTGGGTTAAATTTCTATAAATTTTAAAGAAAGAAAAAGTTTCGCCCGAGACAGGATTTGAACCTGTAACCAATCGTCTCAAGCCGATGAATGCTCTAACCCAGGGATTCGCAATGTGGGGTACGCGAACCCCTAGGGGTACGCCATTCGACGGCAGGGGGTACGCGACAAGATTTACGTAATGGAGGCAGCTAGACTGGAAGAGTATCCAGAACTATCACGCAAAGCGGTAAATTTCCTTTTACCCTTTGCTACAACATATTTATGTGAGAGTGGGTTTTAACACTTAGTCATGATGAAAACTAAGTACAGAAATCGACTTGATGCCGAGTCAGAATTAAGGTTAAAATTGTCCAAAATTACTTCTAAGATTGACTCCATTTGTAACAAGAAACAAGCACACCCATCACATTAATAGTAGTAAAAATATATTTCATTTGTCACTTTATTAATACCTTTTATTGAAATAAAAACATTATTTTCCTTAACAGTCAATTTTATTGTTTTTTTTGGGGGCTTTAATTAGTTAATTAAGGGGGTTCGCTGTAACCTGGAAACTTTAACAGGGGTACGTGTAGCCGAAAGTATGAGAAACCCTGCTCTAACCATTTGAGCTACTGAGGATTCAAGTCCCGTGGCGAAATGTTTAATTCCTTTCTTATCCGTTATTCTTACCACAGGACTTGAATTCTCAGTAGCTCCTAACAGGTTCCAATCCTGTCTGGGGCGAAACTTTTTCTTTTTTTTAAAATTTATAGCTTTATTACATTGTTCGTAAATCCCAAGAATATCACAATGGAAAGGAAAACCAATATATACCTGGTTAAAATGCATTTTTGGCTTTACAACTGAAATTCAAATCCAAGAGCTTTGCGTTCCTTTATGGACAGTTACTTTACTCTTTGGCTTTGCGTTTGGAATATCGTTGCTAAGCGATGAAAATCATTAGAATTATATATTGATATAAAAACAAATTGTTAAACCACAAATGAGTTTGGTTTGATATTGCTGAATGAAAGTAGATTATTTTCAGCATTTAGCCGAACGCCTTCCACATAATTAAGCGCAGTAAAACTTTCTGCCAGGCCGCTCGCAAAAGGCGAGCAGTCTTACCGTCACTAACACTAACACCGTGACCGGATTGGTACTACCGCCTTACCTATTCCTGCCGCCATAACGTCATGACGTGTTCCAGTTGGAGGGTAAGGTAGCCGGTACACAGACTCCAAAAAAGGAGGAGATTCTCAATTCCACCGCATATTTTTTTGCATGTTTGTTACGCGATTGCTCCTATTTAGCTAGCCGATTTTGATGATTCCTTATTTTTTGCAAAGATAGATCATAATTCCAAATTTCATTTAGTTTTATCAGAGATTAGTAAACCATGTTTTATCATGATCCAACTAGAGGATGAGGTTTTCACCATGAGTGAAAAAATTATGCATTATTAGGTGTAACTCAAAAACAACTAGTAGAATGTTGGTTGAATGGACGGACGGATAGATGGATGTTTCGAAAAAATAATGTGGTACCCTATGAAATAATTGGTGTCGATTTTTGCAGTTTTTTTATAATATTCGAAGGCAAAAAAGCAGACGCGTTTCCTGTTCGTAAGAAATTCACGCCACCTAAAGACACCAATGTGTGGTAATGTTGCGTTGCCAACCTGAGGCCGGGATGTTAGGCCTCGAGCAAAAGGATGAAAAGTTAACAGATGCAAAAAATTTTACTACCTACATTTTGGTTCTCGTCTCATCATGTATATATTATAAGATATTATTATTGCAAAAAATATATCAAGTCCAAATTTAGTTTAATTTTTTTATTATTAAGTATAATAGTTTGTATTAATTTTTTTATTCCATATATTAATCATATTTTTCAGGTGTACTTCTTAGGTTATCAGACAATGAAATAAAAATGAAGAATGTTGTGCTAAACTTAAAAAAGCAAGTCTATAGAAATAAATTAGCTAAAAATACATTTAAACAAAGATTATCTTTGGCTTAAAAAACTTCGCAAAGCAAAAACCTTGCGAAGTATTTAAAAAAATTTGAAATTCAGGAAGGAAAATTGCCTAGCCCAAAAATGGGCTTGTAAAATACTTAATGAACATAAATATTGCACCATTATTAATTTGATGAAATAGCAATAATGGGTTAGGCAGGTTACTTTTCGTAAAAATCCAGATAATGTATTTGGTACATGCATTGGCCATCAGATTTGTAGCCATGCAATGGTCTGAGGTCTTAGACTAAAACATTTAAGCAGCCTGTTGCTTTTTTTTACCTATATCCTATTAATATTATAAATGCGAAAGTTTGTATGTATGGATGTATGGATGTTTGTTACTCTTTCACGCAAAAACTGCAAAGCCGATTATGATAAAATTTGGTATGTAGGTAGCTGAAGACCCAGAATAACATATAGGCTACTTTTTATCCCGGAGTTCCCGCGGGATTGGGACTTACGCGGGTGAAACCGCGGGGCGCAGCTAGTGTATATATATTTACTTATGCGGTAATGTAATCTGTGGGATCTGTGGTCCCTTCAGCTAATATGTTTGAAAGCTTTACATTGAAGCAATAACTTTCTTATGAGATATAGTGCTACTCACAATTGAAGACAATGTGAACATCAGGAATGCCACAAACGCAAAATTGATAGTTTTAGTAACATACAAAAATACAACGTGTCCAGGAAGTCATGGATAACCCTTCACCTGGTGGTGTGTGACATAGCGTTCTACCAAATAAAAAAAAATTACCTTAGTAAAAGTGTTATGGTTTCAAAATTATTAGATGTTTTCTGTAATTTTGGAAAATCTCGACCTTCAGTACGTTTTTTTCATGCCGTTTCTACAAATGAAAACATTTTGTGTTTCTGTTTTTTTTATTTTTATCTTGAATCATTCAGCTACCGATAGAATACAAAAACAAAACAGTTTTCGATGTTAAAACATTAAAAAGTAAAATAAGTCATTATTTTTCATTCAAAATTATTCTTTAGTCTACTTTTCAACCAGCCCTAGTAAAAAAAAAATATACTACGCACTTTGTGCTGATTATTTTAAAAACTTACTCACTTAATAAGGATTCGAAAATTGTATGATAGTTACTATTTTTTTTATTTTCTTCAAATTTTAATCTCGATTTGAAACGAATGGGGTACATTTTTACAAAATAATCAGTCATTAAATTTACTCTTAATAAGTTACAAAACCAGTTTGCAGTAACCCTCAACGCTTCAGACGTATACCAATAACAATGCGAAAGAAAGAGACAAAAAATCTACCTGGAATTTGTCCCTATGAACACGCACTACACGCTGGCCCAGCGATGGTTCAGCCCGATGGGCCAGCGATGGAACGAGCGCATCTACACGATGGCCTCATTCAGTTGGGATCCGTCCGTTTTGCAGGACGGACATGGAGCTAGTAAATGCAGCAGTAATCTAGACATGAGGTAGTGTTTCAGCCAAGTCAAAAGTAAAAAACTGTCAAAGTAGCCTAGTATGTTATATTATACAAGCCATTTGGAATCACTTCTGACCTCTTCTCAATAACAAAATTAATTTCATAAATGAAATTTGGTACATTACTTGAAGCCTCTTATAATTAGAAATACTGAATTTAATAGTTTAAGCCGAGCAAATCCACAAAATATTAATATATTCCTTAGTTTTCCTAGGACTCCATCATCAGATCAACACTCGGTTGCAAGAAAACCATCTCAGACAGTTACGTGGAACTTATAGCACCTCTTTTTTCTATCGGGTTGAAATAATTAAAAATAACCCATGACAAATTACTTATAAAACGTAAATTTCAAGATTAAAGCTAATGTACCTGAAGTATAGGATAAAATTATATTTACCTGAAAAAAATGTTTGTAAGTTTATATTTCACGTTCACGTGATAAATATTTCAGGATTTGCTAGTCGGAACTAGACGCCCGTTTATATCTTTGTTATTTTAATGAATATACAAAAATGCATATTTTAAACATTGAACTTGGCTATACCACAATTATGTTTTCGATGGGCCACGTGTAGAGGCGTACTGCCATCGCTGGCCCATTCCCTTTGATGTGCGGGCGAAATACCGACACCGAGGCCATTGGCTCGCCAGCCGCCAGCCCATAAGCCATCCGTCCTCTATACGATGGCCCATTCTAGTGGGCCACTAGGATGGCCCATCGTGTAGTGCATACAGCAGACGATGTTGACTATTATTAATTATCATCGCTTTGTTTATGCAATTATGGGCTTTGAACACTGGACCTAGAACCTTTGAACTGGATCTAGAACTGTTTAAAATGTAATGAGCATTCGTTAGTTGTTAACCTTGAAAAAGTTACTTCCCCATTTAGTTTAGCTGTTTAGTGTCTTGCTTCACTTTGTTGCGACGACGCGTTCCCGATTTTGTTTCCGATATTCTCTAACGTTTGTGCTCTGTTTTTGGATTTGTTTTGTGAAGTGATTTGGATTTGATGAATGAAAAATGATGAATATTTTAAAACGTAATGATATGCACCCGTATCATGTGCGGCGAGTACAAGCTTTATTGCCGAGAGACTATGCACAAAGAGTTTCATTTTGTAGGAGGATGCTGAG